>JZKD02S0260173.1:9714-23903 GCA_000966675.3 Picea glauca
TATTATGATAATAATAAACTTTAAAAATATGATAATTAGGTTGATAGTTGTTTTTTTATTGGAATTGATGGTTTAATCAACCCTTTAATTATTACATTGATAGACATCCCCTTATTGGAATTGATGGTTTAATCAACCTTTAATTACAAACTCCAATATTATGGCCAAGAATTAAAGATGTTGGCATATTCATCATCATACACTCAAATCAATGAATGTGATTTAATGTTGATAACTTCCTCGCATTTATAAATTCATTGATCCAGGTGGATATCGGTGGCCACCCACCTTTTCCAACTCTCTCAAAACCGTTTTCTGACAATTTTGGCAATTTACTATTTTTAGCAGTTTTGAACTTCCGGGGCCATTTTGAGGGTCTAAATGAAAGTTTTTCAGGATCAAGATTCTCAATGATATCTAAAGGATTTATTTGAGACCCAAAAATGAATCTCCTCGACGATACCTTTCCAATGATACCTTTCCAACATGCTATCGTATGCCTCAAACGAAGATCGTATGCAAAAGTTACGACCCCGAGAAGTTGGTGTACTAACTTACCCAAACAGGGCCCACATGACTGTTGACGCTTCATCTCCTAGGGTTAGGTTTTTGAATGTCTAGGGTTTTTTAAATTCATGTTTATTGTAAAAAGACCTTCATATCCTCATTGTAATCATGTTCTTCGAATGAGCGCAACCGTCACATCTCTTCTCAAACATAAGCCACCACCATTCCAACAAGCTTGTTTTCCGCTACATTTTATAGTTTTAGCTTATTTCCTTAATGAATAGAAAAATATTTTTACTGTATCTCTATTATTCTGTGTTAAACATCTTTTAATAATTTGTATTCATTTCGTTCTTCTCATAAAATACAGATCAGTGGTATTAGAGCAGTCTTCTCCTTGTCGTCTTAATGCATGTCCCCAACGAGGTCAGGGTACAAAGAATTGGGTCTTGAGCTTGTTTCTCTTGAGGAAAAAATCTCTCGCACACCCAAGTGACCTCTCATGGAAGGAGAAAATAAATATGATGGGACAAGATATCCTTTCAAAATGTTTCTTGAGGAAGCCCTCATGTAACAGAGGAATGAGATGATGGATAATTTCACGCAAATCCTTCGGTGACTACCAACAAGTGACGCATCTTCCTCGAGCGGAGGCGTCACCCCCTTCAAGGTACAAATCAACTTCGATATTCCTATATTTGAAGGTCACATAGACGCAGATGTTGTAGACAAGTGGTTGAATCTACTAGAAGGGTATTTTTATTTCCATAACTTTTCGAATAAAGAAAAGATTACTTTTTCACTCCTCAAAGTCATTCCCCATGTCAAAGATTGGTGGGAAACTTTCTTTGAGCAAAAGGAAGCAGAGGAACCCTCATTATTTACAGTCGCGACCACCTAGGAATCCTTCAAGGATGATATTAAGGAATAATACTACCCTGTCGGAAGTTATGATGACTTGTATACCAAATGGACCACATTGCAGTAAGAATGAGACCAAGTAGTGCCAGAGTTCACAAATATCTTCCATACCTTGCACACCAATATGGGTATCAAATATTCAGAGAGATATCTAGTTCTCAAGTGTCACGGTGCTCTGTATAGATACATCCAAACCGAAATGGAATTTTTAGACATCTTATCCTTGGGCGTGGCCTACCGATATGTCATCAAAATCGAGCAGAGGCTCAAACAAAAGACATGGAAATTTGGGCGTAGGAACCCCTCACAGCAAAAGCCAGGAAGAGGTGGCCCCAACCCATAAGAACAAAGGAAAAATAAAATATGGACAGTATCAGGACAACCAGTCCAAGACACAAGCAAATAAGGACATCAGAAAGACAAAGAAAGATACCAGGAAGTGGTGCAACTTCCATAAGATTCCTTGGAATAACACTACCGACTTTCGCTCAAAGAAGTCACTGGTGGCCGAAGTGAAATCCTCTGAATTAGATGCGGGTTCTAACTCTAAGTCAGAACCATAAAGGGGAATACAAATCATTGATGTGGAACCCAATGCCACCGTTTCTACCACCAAGCTCTAGCTTGGTGAACAAGGCAAGCCAAAAGAAGGCAAGCGCCTCTTCCATTCACATATGTGGTTAAAAGGCACCCCATTGCACTTCATCGTTGATAGCGGTAGCCAGAAGAACCTCATATCAACAGAGGTTGTCAAGCAGCTGGCCCTTCCAACAATGTCACACCCACAATCCTACACCATTGGATGGCTCCTCCAAGGAAGTGATCTCTGCATCAGCCAACAATGTCGACTGTTGTATGACATCAAGCCCTTCAAATATGAGGTATTTTTTTATGTTTCTTCTCTCGAAGTTTGTAATGATATTTTGAGTCAACCTTATTTATGGAAACATCATGTTGTATATGAGTCTAGGCCTTGTAGTGTTATTATTACTTTGAACAAGAAATTGTACAGGATACCCGAGGCAATCCCTCCTAGTGATATTTCCTTGATCTCTACTAAGCAATGTAGGAAGGTCATCTCTCAGATTGATAAATTTATCTTCTTCATGATTAGCTCTCAGAGTGAGTGAAAGATTGAAGCCACATCCACGGCCTCCATGACCGATCTCTCCACACAACAAAAGAAATTGGATAAGGTCATGGAAGAATACTCAGATATCTTCTCCTCTCCTATCGGGGTACCTATGCACTGCCAGGTCAAGCATCCCATCAATATGACCCTAGGCACACCGCTACCCAACGAGCTAGTCTACCTCCGCTCTATGTTAGAAAATGACGAGATCAAGAGGTAGATCCAAGAAATTATCTACAAGGGTCACATATGTCCCAGATCATCGCCTTGTGGGAGCCCAATCATGCTGGTGCAGAAGAAATATGGGACTTGGCAACTTTGCATTGATTACCGGGCCCTGAATAAAATCATAGTCCGAAATCGATACCCGATTCCATGAATCGACGACCTCCTTGATCAACTCATAGGGGAAAAATACTTCATTAAGATTGATCTAAATTATGTCTACCACACCTTCAAGTAAATATAAGGTCTTTTTGAATGGTTGGTCATGCCCTTTTGTTTAACAAATGCTCCAACAAATTTTATGAGGATGATGGATGATATCCTATGACCTTTCACCAATACTTTTGTAGTGGTGTATCTGGATGTCATCCTCATCTACAACAAGACTTAGGCGAAACACTTGCAACATATTCAGTAGGTTCTGCACACCCTGTGGCAACACAAACTATATGCAAACTTGGAAAAATGATACTTCGGCATGGACAGGGTCCATTACTTAGGATACACCATTTATTGGCATGGTGTGCATGTGGATCCATCCAAGATTGAGGTCATTCGTGACTAGTCAGCCCCAACCACACTGACTGAACTTCAGATCTTCTTGGGCCTTGCCAATTTCTATCGCAGGTTCGTGTTGGGATTCTCTCATATCGCATGGGCCCTCAACCAAGTAACTAGAGGTGGTAGTAAGGCAAAATTTGTGTGGGGCCTATCCCAACAACAAGCCTTCGATGACTTGAAGAAGCGTTTGTGCTCATCCCTAGTACTTTCATTACTGGACTTGCAACTTTGAGATCGAGAAAGATGCTTTAGACTATGCGGTGGGTGTCATTCTCACTCAACACGGCCACCCTGTGGCATATCATAGTGAGACACTATCAGATGCTATCTGTAAGTACCCTACTTACAAAAAATAAATGTACTCCATTGTGAAAGCTTTCCGCCAGTGGAGACATTACATTCTTGGGAACGAGACAATCATACACACTTATAAAAATCCACTACAGTTCATGTAGACCCAAGGAAAATTGCAAAATGACCACCATCAGAAGTGGTCCACATACTTACAGCAGTTCCACCTCAACATCAAGTATAAAACATGAAGTACCAACCAAGTTATTTATTTCCTCAATCGATCTCCAGTCGTGACACTCACCACGGTGGTAGACTCTTGTGGCCATGAGACCTTTTGATGGCCCCACCTCTACGAGACAGACCCTAAATTATCCACCACCTACCAAATGTTGGACGCCAACTTAGTGGTCACTAATTTCCATCTTCAAGATGGGTTGTTGTGTTGTCTAGGCCATCTTTGTGTTCCATCAATCAAGCGTGCGAAGCTGATTTGGGAAGCTCACTACAGTCGGGTGGTAGGACACTTTGGCATCGAAAAGACAGTTGCAGTGCTGCAGAAAATTTTCTACTGGCCGAAACTTCGACATGATTTTGCCAAGTATATCGGGTCATGCATCGCCTGTGCTATTTCCAAATCGACCACTAAGAAACATGGCTTGTACACCCCTCTACCTACTCCTAATAGTCCATGAGAATTCATCTCAATGGACTACATGTCGGGCCTCCCATCCAACAAGAGGGGAAATGACTTTGTTTTTGTGGTTGTTGATCATTTTTCCAAGAAGGCAATTCTAGCTGCTTGTAAGAAGAACATCACAGTAGAATCCACTGCTAAGCTCTTCTTTGAATGAGTATGGGTACATTTTTGGATCCTACAAACCATTATCTCAGACCATGACAGTTAGTTCCCCAACACATTCTGGTCGAGCCTCTGGTCACTGCTGGATACCAAGCTCACCAAATCCACTGCCTTCCACCCCTAGACAGATGGCCAAACTGAGGTCGTCAATCGGATGATCATACATATCCTACACATGTACAATTCAAAACACCCCCACACATGGGATGAGAGTCTTCCCTATGTCCAACATAGCTACAACCAAGCCCTGCATAGCTCAACTAGTCACATCCTCTTTCAGGTGGGGTTGAGATTCCAACCATTGGGTTGTTGATATTATGGTAGCTTTGTGAGGTATGAACCTCTATTGTGACCTTTGACAAGATTAGAATGTTACGGAAGGAAGCAAAGAAATGAAGGAAACCCTAGACAAGATGTCGGCTACAGAAATATAATTAATATGAATTAATTAGTACCCAGAAGGAGAACTCGGCCCCAGTAAGTCTACCAGAACCACTATAAATATAGGGTGCCAGTCTCTCATTTGAAACACTTCTCAGCAGTTGCAAAGAGCCAGTTATGCATAGTGTAGTTGTAGTCTTGTGCTCAAGTCCTGGGTAAGGTACTGTGCCAGCTTTTGGGTGGGACTATCTGATCAGCTTGGTTACTTCTTTGTTGGTGCATTAGCCTCTCTTGGTTATTGGATTTCTACTAGGATTCTCTTCTCTGTCAAGGTCAAGGTGCTCGGAGAGTGGCTTCGGCCTATGGTTGGGTGACAAGGGTATTGTCAATGGTAAAACAAGCACAATCTTTCATATTCTAGCATATTATGGGCCCACACCTCCTTCATTCAGTCTAAACACTAGAAGGAAGCATAGTCGCTAGGATATTGAGCTCGTTGAGGAACTGTCACTAGGGTTACTAGCAAGAGTAGCTTCTAAGACACTATCGCTAGGGTTACTAGCAGAAGTAGTTGCAGAAACCCTAATCAGATCCGACACCTTGTGATGGAGCATCTTGCTCAAAAAGAAGATATTCATATGCACCCTAACTCAACGCACATTTTGGCTCTCTGAGAAGATAGAAATGATGAAGTTGAAGTTTTGGATCAAGGCATGACTAGTTACTAGTCAACCGAAGACATGAGTGAAATGATCAGTCTTTTACACTACTCAACACTTACTGGAATGATTGAAGATGACATGTGGATAATCGATAGTGGAGCTTCTAGGTACATGATGAGAGATAAAAACCGACTCTCAAATCTAAATGAGAAGAATAGCTCGTACAAGGTAGAGCTTGGAGACAAAACCACTTACCCCGTGGAAGGATTTGGACAAGCCTCCATCAAAAGGAAAACAGGTAACTATGTTCACTTAATAAATGTTTTATATGTACCTCGTTTAGAAAAGAATCTTGTATCGATATCTTGCCTAGAAGACAAGGGAAACATAATAGCTTTCATGGATGGAAAGGTGTTATCATGGCATAAAGACTCCAGCATAGAGAATGCTAGGGTTATTGGAAGTCGTGAAGGGAATCTGTATAGACTACTAGAACAAAATGAAGAAGATCTTGTACACAATGAAGTCAACCCCAATGAGCTATGGCACAGAAGGTACGCTCACGTTAACTATCAAGATTACCCTTTCTTAAAAGGATGGTTGAAGGAATACTAGAGTTGCAGTCTACACATGAAGGAATATGCAAAGGATGTGCTCTTGGGAAGAATATCAAGAAACCATTCCCAAGCAGCAACAACATATCTAAAGAGATTCTAGATCTGATACACTCAGATGTTTGTGGTCTGATACCAGTAAAATATCTAGGAGGATATTCCTACTACATAATATTCTTAGATGAATATTCAAGAAAGACTTGGCTATATCTATTAAAGACAAAAGACGAAGTATTCAACAAGTTTCGAGAATTCAAAGCAGAAATAGAAAACCTCACTAATAAGAAGATCAAGACGCTACAGATTGATAATGGTGGAGAATACACATCGAAGAAATTCGTTGCACTCTGCAAATCGACAGGGATTAGGAGGGAGTTGTCTGTTCCTCATAATCCTCAACAAAATGGTGTAGCAGAAAGAAAGAATAGATCCATTGAAGAAACCATAAAAGCCTTACTAAATGATCAAGGTCTATCCATGTTCTTATGGGGAGAAGCAACAATGACATCAATATATGTGCAGAACAAAAGTCCTCATTGTATATTGAAGGACATGACACCAGAAGAAGCTTTCTCAGGTCAGAAACCTAATGTGGAAAATATAAGAATATTTGGATGTCTTGTTTACTCTCACATTCCCAAGGACAAGAGGAATAAACTAGAACCTTCATGAAAGAAAGGAATATTCATGGGATACACTGATTCATCCAAAACCTATAGAATATATATTCTAGAACAACACAAGATCGAAGTCAGCAGAGACTTAACATTCAATGAGAACATGGCCTTCAAGAAATCCATAGAAGAAACTATAGAAGAAGAAGAGATTAAAGAACTTAATGAAGAAAGCACAGAAAACTAAAATGATGAAAAGGAACTATCTGATCAACCTATGGAGCCATGTGAAAAACATTGATTCAGATATCGTACCTAAAACCAAGAAAAGAACAACTTGGCTTGATGCTACCTTACAAGACGTAGAAAGACTCAAGGTTCCAGAAGGAGCATTCAGAAAGAGTAAAAGACCTAAAAGATTCTCAAGTTATGCAGTATACATGACGAAGCTTCTAGATGAAGAACCTACTACATTTGAAGAGGCAGTTCAAAAGGGAAAATGGAAAGAAGCTATGACGGAAGAGAATCAATCCATTATGAAAAATGAGGTATGGGAAATTGTACCAAGACCTAAAGAAAAATCGATGGTAACTTCAAAATGGGTGTACAAGATCAAACATGCAACAGACGGAAGTGTGGATAAATACAAGCCAATATTCATAGATAGAGGGTTCTCCTAGAAGGAGGGAGAAGATTATGATGAAACGTTTGCTCTGGTGGCTAGATATACTTCCATCAGAGCTATCATATCTCTTGTCTCTTCCATGGGATGGAACTTACACCAGATGGATGTAAAGACAACTTTCCTCAATGGAGCTATTGAAGAAAAAGTATATATTGAACAACCTCAAGAGTTTGTGGTACATTCCAAAGACACTCACGTTTTCAGATTAAAGAAAGCTCTATATGGACTTAAGAAAGCTCCAAGGGCTTAGAATTCCATAATGGACAACTATCTAATGAGACTTGGTTTCTCCAAGAGTCATGCAGATCCAAACCTTTACTATAAATTCGAGGACAATGCACCTATAATCCTACTACTATATGTTGACAATCTATTCATAACAAGTGAAGATTATCTCATCATCCAATGAAAGAAGGAATTATCTTCTGAATTTTATATGAAATATCTAGGTCTCATGCATTATTACTTGGGACTAGAAGTATGGCAGAAACATGGTGAAGTATTCCTTGGACAAGGAAAGTACGCAATAAAGATCCCTCAGAAATTTGGAATGATGGAGTGTAAGTCCATGGACACTCCTATGAATGCAAATATAAGAAAAGTAAAAGATCCATATTCTGATCCAGTAGATCCATCTCTATATCGACAACTAATTGGGTCATTGATGTATTTGGTAAATACTCAACTAGACATTTTCTTTGCCGTGAATACACTAAGCCAGTTCCAGGTGAAACCGAGACATGAGCATTGGATAGATGCAAAGCATGTATTAAGATATATTCGTGGAACAATAAACTATGGTTTGAGATATACCACATCCAGCAATATACAGCTTCATGGATTCACAGACTCAGATTGGGCAGGAAGTGCATAATATAGAAAGAGCACTTCAGGCATGTGTTTTAGCTTGGTCTTCGCTATGATATTATGGGGCAGTAGAAAACATAAGTCTGTCGCACTCAGCACAACAAAAGCAGAGTATATGGCAACATGTGAAGCATGCACATAAGCAATATGGTTAAGGAAGTTAATCTCTGATTTATTTGATCAGATTCCATAATCGACCATAATATATTGTGATAATGAGAGTTGTATAAGATTATCAGAACATCCTGTGTTTCATGAAAGCTCGAAACACATTGAGATCAAATACTACTTTATTCGAGATAAAGTCCAGGAAGGAGAGGTAAATCTCTAGTATATCCCCATAGATGACCAGACATCAGACATCCTAACAAAACCTCTATCCAGAATAAATTTTGCATATTTTCAAGAGAAGATGGGGATCGTGGAAATAACTCCCTTAGCTAAAAGGGAAGAAATGGCTCTCCAGGTTGGGAGGGAGCACTGAAAATATTATTGAAGACATTTATTTTTGAGATTGAAAAATAGCCCAGTTGGGAAGATTCTTTCCTTTTCGAAAAGTGGATTGAGATTTTTGACGGACAACGATTTCCCATTGTGGTTAACATGGGAAATGGTCCAGATTGTTGATGTATCATAGATAGCGACTTCCCATTGTGGTTAACATGGGGAGTGGTCTAGGGAAGTCTCTCTTCTTGAGGGTTACTCAAGAAGACAGGCCCACCTCGCCGGTCAACTATTTCTCATTGTGGTTAACATGAGGAATGGTCTATTTTGGAGGTTGATATAGGACAATATTTTCCTCTTGTGATTAACAGAGGAAATGGTTCGGACATTCATTCCTTAGGGTTTATACATTCTCTCTAGGGTGCACTTTTATTAGTGTAGGAAGAATGGCCCAGGGTGGGGAATGGTCCAAGCTCAGCAATCAGGGATGGACATTCCTTAGGGTTTATACATTCTCTCCAAGGTGCACTTTGATTAGTGTAGGAAGAATGGCCCAGGGTGAGGAATGGTCCAGGCTCAGAAATCAGAAACAATCATTCTTCCTTGTTTGAGAAGAATAGGGAAGATAGCCCATTGTTGATGTTCTATACTGAGGGCAGATATTATTTCAGATCTCACAGATGTGAGTGAAATATTGGCCTAGATGGTTCAATTTATTTTTAACAATATTTTTTGTGCAGGTTGTCATCAGATGATTGTTATGGAGATTGCATGTCTCCAGATAGTATAGATATACTACTGTGGTGGATATGTTCCATTGATTGTGACCATGTGTCACGGTTTGAGTAGTTGTGTACTACCGTGCATAGACACAACTTTGTTCTATCAATTGATATTGTACTAGTTGTCATAAGAGATTATCCAGTTGGATAACAATGACAGTGCTCGTGATACTATCAGTTGAATGGTCTGTTTGTGCTCAAGACCATACCTCTCTAGCTAGGAGGGAGTGTTGATATTATGGTAGCTTTAGGAGGTATGAACCTCTATTGTGACCTTTGACAAGATTAGAATGTTCCAGAAAGAAGCAAAGAAATGAAGGAAACCCTAGACAAGATGTCGGCTATAGAAATATAATTAATATGAATTAATTAGTAACCAGAATGAGAAGTCGGGCCCAGTAAGTCTGCCAGAACCACTATAAATATAGGGTGCCAATCTCTCATTTGACACACTTCTCAACAGTTGCAGAGAGCCAGTTCTGCGCAGTGTAGTTGTAGTCTTGTGCGCAAGTCCTGGGGAAGGTACTGTGCCATCTTTTGGGTGGGACTATCTGATCATATTGGTTACTTCTTGCTTGGTGCATTAGCCTCTCTTGGCTATTGGATTGTTACCATGATTCTCTTCTCTGTCAAGGTCAAGGTGCTCAGAGGGTGGCTTCGACCTATGGTTGGGTGACAAGGGTATTTTCAATGGTAAAACAAGCACAATCTTTCATATTCTAACATGGGCTCCATGGATCTCGCACTACCCCTGGTGACCACCTCGGTTGACTCATCCCCTACTCCACCAGAAGTTGACAAAGCCACCCGGTTCATTGAGAAGATCCAACACATCTGCCAACAGGTTCAGGATATTCTACAAAATTCTAATGCCAAGTAGAAGCAACATCATGATCAACATCGAGTGCCACATAAGTTTCAGGTGGGAGACAAAGTTTGGTTGTACTTGCAGAAAGAACGCCTTACAGGGCCCCATCAAAAGCTTCTTCCACTCCATTATGGGTCATACACCATCACCAAGGCTATGGGTGGCAATGTTTTTGAGCTCAACATTCCCCCTTTCCTTGGCCTACACCCAGTCTTCAACATGGCTCTCCTTCGACCATATTTCCCACAATTATTGGACACCTCAGAGATAATAGAGAAGTTGACACCAACATAGCTCAACCCTGACTCCATACAACAGGAATCCAATGATCAAATTGTGGACACACAGATCAAGGGCACTCGACAACAAAGGATCCAACTTTATTGAGTCGTCAAAGCAGGGCAGCTCCTGCACCAAGGCAAGTGGCTCACTCGGGGCCAAATTTAGCAGAAATTTCCTCATCTAATGGGGGAACTCAATGTAATGAATACCATTGATTCCTAAGGATGGAGGATTGATCCAAGTGGATATCAGTGTCCACCCACCTTTTCCAACTCGCTCAAAATAGTCTTTTGACAATTTTGGCAATTTACTATTTTTTAGCAATTTTTAACTTTTGGGGCCATTTTGAGGGCCTAAATGAAGGTTTTTCAAGATCGAGCTTCTCAATCATATCCAAAGTCTCTAATTGAGCCCCCAAAATGAATCTCCTCAACGATATCTTTCCAACGGGTTATCGTGTGCCTAAAACAGAGATCGTATGAGAAAGTTACGACCCTGAGAAGTTGATGTACTAACTTACCCAAATGAGGCCCACATGAATTTTGGCGCTTTATCTCCTAGGGTTAGGTTTTTGGATGTCTAGGGTTTTTGACATTCTCGTTTATTGTAAAAAGGCTTTTAGATCCTCATTGTAATCATCTTCTTGCAAATGAGCACAACCGTCACATCTCTTCTAAGAGATAAGTCGCCACCATTCCAGCAAGCTTGTTTTCGGCTGCATTTTACAATTTCAACTTATTTCCTTATTGAATAGAAAACCAATTTTACTGTATCTCTATTATTTTGTGTTAAGCATCTTTTCATAATTTTTATTCATTTCGTTCTACTCATAAAATTCGGATCATGCATCTGTTAACCTATTTAATTTTTCACATTTACTTTTTAGAATTAAGTAATTACTAAGTGGGGCTTTCAATTGCCATGAATAATACTTATATAAACACAACCAAGATTACTTAACTTTTAATATTTACATGTTAATTAACTTTTTATATTTTGAAATAACTTGGCATGTATGGTTAGTGGAATGTGAACCATGACAAGGCCACTTGTGTTTCCAATGCCACATTTGTCCTAAGTTTGGATTTCAATGTAAGCTTAAAGTATGCATTACGAAGTGGAGTCTTGTACAACGCTTTCTCCTTACTAAGTGGAGAGTCATTGGTCTTTAACTGTGCTGCACACATTTCCCTTCGTGTCATTTATAACATGGGTTACTAGGTGGAGCGTCATGGAACATTGTTTCCTTACCAGGTGGAGATCCATGTGTTTTTAACTATGTTGCACACATCTCCCTTCCTACTATGTGTTGTTCTTTGCATTTGGTTACTTTACCATGGTGACCACTTAAAAATAATTTGTTGCCATTCTCAATTTCTTTTCATGGCTTATGTTTCTCTTCATTGACTTCATGTAGGCAGGTTGTAGTCCAATTTACTGGTATGAATAATGATACACTATCCTAAACCTAGGGTTAGGGTTTATATTTAGAGTTTTATTTACATTTTATTAGATTTTAAGATTTTAATATTTAAATATATTTACTATTTTATTTGCAACTTACACACTTTTACTTGTAGCTTCAACAACATGCATCCACCCCTACATCGTTATGGAGGTCTATGTGTTGTTCTAGAGACCTAAGGAAGTTGGAGATGGTCTGGATTTTATTCTCATTTCACTAACATTTTTACCAAATTCTTAGATTTTCTTCTCAATTCACTCACATTTTTACCAAATTCTTAAATTTAAAAATCAATGGTTTTACTTTTATTTATGTAATAATAATATATATGTAAATATTGAGTTGTTGTACACTATTGATTATGTTTTACTCAATAAATTAATAACAAAATTGTGTGTGAGTAAAAATTTTGTAATAGATTTAAGGGTGATCAACCTCCCAAGAGAGGTATATTTAACCATCATAATCCACAGATTTATTATCTCCAATCTTCTAGAAATTTGGCTTCTAGGAATACCAGCTTCATTAAAAAAATATGGTTGAATAAATAGAAAGGATTTATATTTTTGTGAGGATATGTAGTTCCTATTCAAAAATACTTTTCAAATGGTATTGTTTCTAATCAAATGTTGGTTCTTCTATGCGAATTATTTGTAGAGTTCAAAGCATGTTTAAGTCGGGTCTTTATTCCAAGATCAAATGGAGTGTGTTTCGACATTGAGATAGATCTTTATAATTTAATATCGTGTTAGTCAATTGAAATGTTGTCATTATATTAATAAAATAATATATATATTTTGTATATATAAAATATATATTAGGATTTATGAGATTTATTTTTTAAAAATTAGTGATATTGATTAAGATTAAAAATGAAGATATCATATTTAATTTAAAAAAATAAAAAAAATTAATTATAATTGATTAAATTTTGTTTTAAAGAAAAATTTATTTAAATGCATAAAGGTATGAATAATTTAATAATTTGAGATATTTTTTACGAGCAAGACTCAAATTAAAACAACAACAATCCAACTACTGTATCGATTCAAATATGTTTCAATTTACTAATGCAAACAATTTGTCAATTAGAAGCGCTTCCGACATTTCTTCAAGATTGGGTAGACTTCCTTAAGAACTAGAGGCAAAACCTCCTTATTCTGAAACATACAGTAAATGTCAGATCACCTCTAAAACCGGTGAGGCTAAATAAATAATGACAAAATATTAATAAATTCTATTGAAATTTAAAGGAGTAGGGTAACTCTGGAGTAAACAGACCAGTTATTGAAATTTAAGTAGAGTAATTCTGGAACAAACAGATCAGTTTTTTACTTAAAAAAACAGATCTAAATAGGGCCAGATTTTCAGTAATCTGAATTTTGTATTGATCAAAGTTCCATATATTTCAGAACCATATTCTAGAGATTTTGTCCCATTTTAAACCAACCCAATGTTTAGAACATCAATCAAAATTCTGGATTACCAAAAATTTAAAGTGAAACTGACTAAAAATTAACTAAGAAGGAAAGATTACTCTACAGTTATCACACTCCAAATCTAAATGCCAAAAAAACTGACCTTTGCACCAATAATACAAACTTTTCCGGTACTAAATATTGAAATCGTTGCACCGTGTTTCTTGGAGACATAGTACAGTCCTGGAAAGCTTTCTGGGTGGTACTATAGACAGATTGAAACAATAAACTTCAAATCATATCAAAACATCTGTGTGAACGAATATAAGTGAAATTCCCAGCTTTCAAAAATCACTTACACGTATCTCAGCATCTGGGCCGACACGATAGTGCTCAAGTTTACACAACCATAGGGGAAAGTTTACACGCCAACTTCCCACGATATTGTGTATTTCAAAACCCTGCAATTGCGTTTGCAGAAGCTTAATTACTCTTGATTTATTGCACCCACAGAGAGACATATATAACACCTAAATTCAAATTATATTTTGAATACCTGAAAATTCACGCTGGGAAAATACTTCTGAACTATACGAGCATGCTGCGAC
>JZKD02S0260173.1:68165-106976 GCA_000966675.3 Picea glauca
GAAGGAATTTGCGAAGGAGTTTTACCATGCCCCTTTAGAGAATTCGGAAGAGGTCTCGAACTAGTAGAAGAAGAAGAAGAAGATGATGGAGGAGAGCGTGGTGGAGAAGCACCATTCCCTCCATTTCCGTCTGGAGGTTTGTCACCACTGCCTCCCTTCTGCATTGAAGGGTTGGAGCCTTCACCTTGCGACAATATGTTCCTTTCCATCAAGATCTTCATCATATCTCTCAACTCTATGACATCCTTTTTGAGATCTTCCTCTTCAGCAGGAACACGTTCATGACTTTCTGCATGAGCCATGCTTGGTGAATGCCTCCCTGAAACTTGCGGTGATGGTATATGCTTCCTCCTTGTCGAATGAGAACTTGGCTCCACAAGTTGACCTTCTCCTCTTGTGAGTTTCAACCTTGTGAGTATCAGAAACAAAACTTGCAAACAATCAAGTCTTCAAAAACCAGTGCTCTGATACTAACTTGATCTAAAAATCAAGAAGACTTGAAATTCTTGAAATTATTGCAATGTAAATGTTATGTGTTTAAAGAAAATGGATCAGTTTGCAACACATAGATTAAAGGATTACTCATGCAAAATACACATAGACAGTATCATAATCAGTGAACATAGGCACATAAACACAGCAATTTGATAAAGGAGTTCACCCCTCTCTTGGGCTACATCTCCTGGTCCAGCTTCCAATGGATCATTATTATTAATTGCTCAAAGTCCTCAAAAACATTCCTTACAATGCTCAAACTGACAAACCGACTGCTCCAATGGCTTCAGAGCGTCCAAAAACCCCTGTCTGGGCTCTTTCGTCACCTCAATCGGTCGAAAAACGAAGAAGTTAGGCCTCCTGGAAGTCTCCCTCTTCAAGCTTGTTGTCTTTGCATCTACAAAATGCACCCTTCCTGTGTGAACCTAGCACACATGCAATATAAAGCATGAAAACCCAGCACCGGGTGCAACCACGCCAATGGTGCAAACAGTAGGACAGTTAAGGGCACGCCATCCCCTAACCGCCTATCACCTGGGCGTATGAGGTCATGGGACCACGCGTATTAGCAAAAGGGCTTAAAAATCGCTGCAACTGTTAACTCCCCCCGCGCTCCGGTTAGGGTCACATGGTTAAAGGAATACGACCATATGTTGTAGTGGTTAGCACACAACCATATTCGTAATAACACCCACGCGCAATATTACAGTAGGTCATATGTAAAGTAATAAAACCACGGGTCGGGGCTAAGCCCCAGCCCGATCCCCCTTCCGTTTTAAACAATAAACAAAATTAAATACTTTTGAAACCATATAATAAACAAGAATCAATGGATGGTGCATTGGTAGGGTGGCCATTGTCAGACCTTACACCGGTGGGGAGGTCCGAGGGTCTAACCCCATAGACTCCAATAGATTTTATTAACATACAACCAACCAATTCTGGGGTGCCACGTGGCAGCCCATGATTGGGCCATGTGGCACCCAATCATTGACCAAAAAAACACCATGTGTCATGATATCATTCACCTTCAACAACCAACCAGATGTTGCCATGTCATCAGATGCCACATCATCGTACGGTCTGTATGGATCTGCCACGTCAGCCTGTACGGATTGTATGGACTATACAGTCAGCATCATTTTTTTTCCCTGTTTGACTTGACAAACAGATTGCAATATCTCTCGCTCCCGATGTCTGTTTGAGACAAAACAAGTTGCTTTGGGTTCGCAATGACGATGCCTACGCTCTCGTCTGGTTTGAAGCGATTATGAGCAGTTTGAATTTTTGAGCAAAATTTGATCCCCTGATCAATCAGGAATCATGTTGTCCCCAGATGATAGGTGCGACAATAACCCTGGCGCAACATAACCTATCTGGACTAAGGACTCAAGATGAACCCAACATGCTAGGAGTCTAAATACTGACAAGAAGACTACACCCACACCCCAAGCAACAGGTTGACAAGACGCAAGATGACGACATTCAAAAGGAAATGCGCAAGCTATTACATGACTCCGCCAACAAACCCAACCATTAACTGTTAAGAAAGATGTCTAAGTGGGAGGGAGTGAACTGTCACCAAGCTACTATGGTCATAATTGTTATCATAAGGTGAACTAATTTAGGCACTAAACAACAACAAGAAGTGTTGATTAACAATTTCCCACTATACATTAAATTAAGTGAACTAGTGATCTATGCTGCTTATATAATAATCAACTTTGTTGTCTAATTTAACAAGTCTAAATTAATCAATAAATAGAAATCTAAATTAATAATTTAACAATATATAACAATATTAACAATTTCAATATATAACGCTATTAATATAACACTATTAACAATATTAATTTACAACACATTGTCTATTAAATCCCATTCGGTTGTCATTTTTTATTCCATTAGATAAACACGATGTCCTTCAATTATATATTAAATTAGCAATATCTATCTCTGTGTAATCAATTTGTTGCTAGCATGCTGGGTATAAGACATTCAATATTAGATGGCCACAGGAATCCTAATAATGTTGTTCATTATACACTATATAGTTGCTGACAATTATTATACATAACTCATATAAAAAGGGCGGTCAATTTAATTATGATATCTGTAAACATTGTCATACAATCAATGTTGTAAAAAATTAAGATTACTATCAACGTTATCCTGAAACATTAAATTTCTGAGTAATAACATTTACTATCATCATATTAAAACCTTTATAAAACGCAGTTACCATTACATGTAAAATGTTGTTTCTAAAATCACAAATCTCTGGCACACATCATACATTCAACGTTGTCGCTAAAACTAATGAAGGCAGTGGTGATATCATTGGGCGAGTTATGACAAGGCTGAGCGGAAAGTGGTAAGGTTGTGTGTGAAATTGCTGCAGAGTATAATAATGATAGCGAATCATATTCCTATCCTAAAATCAATACATTTACTATGACAACAGAAATACATCTCTGTGACACATGCTTTCCTATCAATATAGCCATCAATTATTAATTACATTATGGTGATAGCATCATAAAATCGCAATACAACTGTCAATTACTAATTACAAATATAATAGCATCATAAAATCACAATATAACTGTCAATTACTAAATACAACTATGATAGCATCATAAAATTGCAATATAATTGTGATAGGAATATAACTGTGATTGCATTATGGTGATAGCATCATAAAATTTCAATACAACTATGATAGCAATATAACTGTGATTACATTACGGTGATAGCATCATAAATCACAATATAACTGTGACAACCTTATAAATGAGATTACATTACGATGATAGCATCATAAATCACAATATAACTATGATAGCCATCATCCTCACAATATAACTGTCAATTACTATATACATCACAGTGATAGCCAAAAAAGGGCTAGGATACGTTTAAACGGAAATGCAGAAATATAATTAAAAACACAAACATTTCCCATCATACAGAACGCCGGCATGTGTAAGTGGCAACTGCTATGTAAATCACAATCCAATTTTAATGAAAGCGCAGTCACTATATCAATGAAATCGTAGTCTGCATATAGTGTAAGTGCAGTCAATGATAACTCAATGTAGGTTAACTCTGATAAAATCATTGGCAGGATTGTGTGTGGATGGGGAAGTCTAAAATGCTGCTAGGAAATTGATTGGGTGTAAAATGAGTTCTTTTTGGCCAATTAAAAACGCATGGTAAAATTTTCCATAAAATATAATAAAACGTAGAGAAAAATTTGTGGTTGAATGTGTTGAAACACAGAGGATATTTTCCATCAAATATAATAAAATGCAGAGGGAAAAATTTGAGGTCTAGTGTATTGAAACATAGAGGATACTTTCCATCAAATATAATAAAACTCAGAGGGAAAAATTTGAGGTTTAGTGTATTGAAACACAAAGGATATTTTCCATCAAATACAATAAAACTCAGAGGAAAAAATTTGAGTTTTAGTGTATTGAAACGTAGAGGATATTTTCCATCAAATATAATAAAACTCGGAGGAAATTTTTTTAGGTTTAGTGTATTGAAACGCAAAGGATATTTTCCATAAAAAATAATAAATCGCAGAGTAAACGATGGAGTTGTTGTGCCAAAAATGAATACAAATCATTGTGTGTAATATGCCAAGAAGTGTGGGTTGAATGTTGGGTAAGTAAGGGTGAAAACAAAGATTAATAAAACACAGTGTTCAAACGCCAAGATTATTTATGATGTAGAGGTGATATAACATGCAGAGACCTTCACAAAGGAAGAGATAAGATGGGGTAAACAACTGAGAAAAATTATCCTTCACTCATCATCCATGCATAGAAAAGCAGGGCATTAAAATCTATAGGTCTCTCTACACCAAAGTGATGACCGTCGATTCGGATCCTATTTGACTCCTTAGGAATGGAATGATGAACTAGGGTTAAGGGAGGAATATAAAGAGAAATACAATCATAATAACCAGTAAAACAAAACAGAACAATCATAGCAATCATGGATCAAGTTTCCAAGGAAATAAATTCAAGACAGTGAGCGTAAGGCTATGATGACTTTGAGTTCTCAATTAAAAACACTGATTAAAACACATTTCTTTACACAATATAAGTACGGTAATGAAATTCAAGAAAATAATAATCTACCATTCAAATAAACACATGCATGTCGTATCCCAATGTGAAAACTCTTAGTCGTTGTCCCATGCGCGCTTCGTCTAGATCCCGCTTTCCGAACGATGTGACTTCACCAGTACCTCCCAGCCAATGCTAAGGGTACTATTCATCCCCCTTAGTCCCCCGAGCTGCAAATGGGCCACACACACTATACCAGAGAACAACTAGCTCCCAGCTCGCCTCGCAAGGTAGAGCTACCACTCGTTACCCGAGCTAGGTATCCCAACTCCCACAAGATAAGTCAGTCAAGTCATAAATTTAGGAGTGTAATGTTACACATCAAGAAGAGATCCATACTCCTCCTCCTCCATCCTTTTTATAAAATTTCAAAGTGATTTCTTTCCCAAATTCCCATTTAATTTATTTTTCATTAGTTTAATTCAGAAAAAAACCTCTGTCGTACACATGTCACTCATCCCCCTAGTTGCACCAGAAATTAATTTCATTAATTATTTAATTACTCCTATTTCCCTCACCCAACTCAAAGAATTCCTAAAATTGTTCCTTGGTGTCCCCATATTCCCTTGCACATTTTAAATGACTTATGCCCTTACTAAATTCCTAGTTGAGTTCATGTTCAGAAAGTTCTTAAAGGCAAGATTCCTTACTAAGTTAGTCATTCTTCTTTTTCCTTACGTTTCCTTTTTCTTTATGTTTCCCCTTTTCCCTTAGTTTCTTATTTCTTTTAAGTTTACCTCTTTTCCCTTTTTATCTAAAACTCAAATTAGCAAGTGTAGAAAAACCGCCTCTTTCTCTTTTAATTAATAAAGTTTAATTAGAATATGTAGAAAAATGATAATCCCTTCTTTTTTTAAAATTGAATCCCCGAAAGTAATTTGATTTTAATAAATTAATTGAATTTCCTACCCCCTTCTCGTCACATGATTAATTATGATTATTATTATTTATTTTTTTACCACAAGTATCACTTAGACCTAGATTTTAATTTCCTAGGCTAGGCGACATTTTTATTAGGGAAATCGTTTTTTTTCTTAAAACTTACTTATCACGTCATTCATTTTAAGGTCAACTAGGTTTATTCACTTACTCGTTGAAATTGTGACATGCCCTTCAGGATGCACTAGATGTTCTAAGGGTTCCACTCACCTTTTTCTGTTTTCCTTGCGTGATGTGCCCTTCAAGATGCACTACGTGCTCCAAGGGTGCCACTAACCTCTTTCCATTTTCCTTGCGTGACGTTCCCTTCAGGATGCACTACATGCTCCAAGGGTGCCACTTGCCTCTTGACTGACTTGGTAGACCTCAAAAACCCCTGGAGTCAATACTCCGTCAGGTGATCTTGTGGGAGACTAAGGGCCTCTAAGGAATAAGGCCCCTCCCTTATTGCGCACTCTTTAGAAGCATCGTGAGCGACTATCGTAGTCTGCCCTCACAACATCGTGGGTCTTCTAGAACTAGGTAATCGTTAACCTACAGTTCGAGCCATGATGGGAGTGCTAGTAGGTCATTGCAGGGATGTTGTCCACGCCTCTCCCTCAGGTCTCTGGTTGTTGTGCGTGACCCCTCTACTCCACATGTGAGTCTAGTTGGCAAGCTATCCTCAGCCTGCATCATTAATGCATCATGTCAAAAATAAAAATCAATCATGATAACATCTAATCAGATGTGTATATGTCATATCAACAACAATAAAACCCCAATAGTCCACTCCTTGACTCGATCTAGAGTCAAAGGGCTTTCATCGATGCCTTTGCATCCTCAAGGTCCAAGTCTTGCACACTTAGGAGAACCAAGTCAATAGCACATGTCTATGTAAATACACAAAATAGGATATCATCATATCCATAATCCCTCATAATTATAATCAAACGACCAATAGTATAATAATCCGGATCACTTGCGAGCAAGTGTCCTAAAAAATAAGTTTTCTCAGTGCACACAAGAGAGGGATGTTACACACATGGTTTGATGTAGTGGTTTATGGTATTTGGTTATGGATAGTGTGATGAATTTCTAGAGAACTTTTTATGGTTATATTGGTATATTTATTTGGTATATGTTTGAGGTACATGTTGGGTACATGGTTGAGACAAGTAGTTGATGAGTTGGCACATACATGAGGTGTATATTTGATTATGTTGGTACATCTTTATGAGTAATAGTTTATGTGTATTTGATGCATGATTGGTACATATTTGGTGCATGGTTGATGCACTCATTGATGGTACAGGTTGAGGTATAGGTTGGTGCATGGTTGGTGCACTTGTTTATGGTACATTTTGATTACAGGTTCTTTGGTATAGGTTGGTGCATAGTTGATACACTTGTTTATGGTATAGGTTGATTACAGGTTGATTGGTACATGTTTACAATAGTATATATCATAGTGATAGTGTGACAGTGGTTCCATCATTTTTCTTTTATTTCAGGGTGGTTGGACGGGGCAAGGATAGGTGGTTGTAGCCACCTTCCAGTTGTAGACGGAGAACATAAGAGGTTGTAGCCTCCTTCTGGTTGTAGCTAGAGAATTGGGGAGTTGGAGCATCCCTTAGGTTATATCCTGAGAAACTAGGGGGTTGGATCATCCTTCTAGTTGTAGTTGGAAACAAAGGAATTTGGTGCTTCCAATAAATGTAGCTCTTAAAGATGTATAAGAAAAAGCATTATGTGGTTTTCTCCTGCTTTGGGTTTCCATGTAAAAACACCAGTGTACTATGTATGTGTATGATTTCTCATTTGTTCATTGTTTATTTACTCTGCAACTATTGTATGATAATTCTAAATTGATATAACACTTGCATTTTATGGTTAAAAAGGATTAAATTTCTCTATTATTGATTCNCAGTAATCCAACAACCTCTAGATATAAATATCGTTGAAAAATCATCGATGGATAATGACAACACCTCATCTATAGATAAGGTGGTTTTAGACATTGTGATTGTCTAGGGACTGATAATCTAGCATTTCCCCCCTCTATCACAACTCTGAATAATTATACTAGTGATGCAACAATAGTTGTGCCTAAACTAGTATAATCTTTAATCTTCAATATGAAACTTTTGAAATAAACTTAAATGAATATATGCCTTTAAAAATGCCAAATTTGGATGCTAAATGGTTCATCTAAAATGAATTTTGAAAGAGAGTAAAATTTATGGAAGTGAACAATTGGCATGTCTGAACATTCCCTCATTTGTTTGATCATTTTCCAAGTAATTTGGCTAGAAGAAACTAGCATATTCTGCAATTTGGTCAACAAATAAGATAACCATCCTGTTATAAGTGAAAAAATAGGGTCACTAAACTTCTCTCTGGATTTAGACAAAATTAAGTGTCAAACAACATCCTAATGAATAATTGAGGAGAATTGTTTTCATGCTGGAATTTCCAAATGTTAATTGATTTTTTTTATTGGTAAGACTTTGAAACTCGAAGATTGACTATCATCTTGATATCTTCCCTATCAGGTGCAAGGAGAAAATATTGTTGAAGGGGATACACGCTTGAGATTTTAGATTCTTCAACAACTCTTTTCTCACTGTATCTAGTGGTTTTTGTTTGACCACTAACCATTTTGACTTTATCAATGTGGTGGTTTTGGTTTTCCACTAACCATATGCATTTCGTTAATGTACTCCATTTTTTAATTTTTTAATGGGACCCAATCATGCCCAAAATCATCTTTTGTAATGATTGTTTGAAATATGTCTTGTTTTGTAGATTCTTTATGCAAATATGTCTTTACCTGTGTCTAAACTCGATAGTAATACTTATGCAACTTATTGACTTGTTGATTCCATTGTCAAGAAATTATCTGACCATAATGTTTTGTCTTCTTTACATTTATATAAATTTTGATCATGTTTCTCACAATGAAGACAAGGATGGAGATCAAAACATTGATTTTCAATGTGACCAACTTATGACAATGATGGAACTTATCATTCTAATGTTGAACTAAAACATGCGAAGTGGAATATCCTTGAATGAATCCTACACTTTAGAAGTCGATTGGTTTGGAATAGTTGGGAATATGAAAGGTAACTTATGTATCATATCCAATTCATGTTTATGTTTTTTGTTGTGGATTTCTTCCCAAGGTCTAATGATAAGCTTGAGAATATGATTATGTATATATGGAAGTTTATTTATTGTATGTTGTTTCACCATTGAAAGTTTTTCATCAGTGAACTCTTGAAATTCAAGTTCATGTATAAATTCAAATTCAATTGAATATTCATATGTATGTGTATTAATGTGTTGATCCTATTCTTAATGCTAATCATAATCTAGAATTTGAAATTGGTGTACATCAAATTCGAATAAAGGATTGTCCTTAACAAATACTAGTTCATAATGTTGTAGAAGTTGTTTATTCTTGAGATGTATTTCATCATGTTGAAGTTGTGACTAAGTTTAAAAAAAATCAACTTTAGCTTGTGAAACTTGAAAACAAGTTATAATGAGACTCAAGAGTTCATTTTTGGATTGTCATTGTGTTGTTTTACTAGTGAGTATTATAGTGTTTAGTAACTCTAATAATTCTTGACTTCAATCCATTTGAAAGACTAAAAGATCCCTCTGTGTGTTGGTAGGTCTTGGTATAAATGTGTGATTGACTAAAAAAAAAAAGATTTTCTTGCAAATCCACCCTTTAACAATAAAACCCAACAATTTCAATTTAGACTCAGAAATTAGAGGGTGTTGGGTTCACTTGAGAATACACCCAACAATTAGAATGCAATTCAACTATTGTAAGTACCAAATGTTGAATTAATGTTGATTATTGGGATTAATGTTGATGTATATTTTTCATTGAATGTTAATGTACCCAACAACTTGAAAGTTTGAATAATCTTTATTGAATGATCAAGTTCTTATGTCACTTTTTCCTTCGTGTGTGTATGGTTTATGTAGATTTTAAATATCAGGTTCAAGTGTGAATACAATGTGTCAAAACTAAACATAAGAAACCATCAAGCAATAAAAACAAATCCACCATACATTAGCACAAATGTCCTTACACCCCCTTATTCCAATTTTAGGACAAGTCTAGGACAATAAGCAAAAAAAAATGAATTTAAATTATGATTATCCTTTTTGCAATGAAAATGAGCAAACAAAATTAGCTTTTAGCACTTAAGAGTGATTCTCTTCCTTTTTAAATTATACCTTTGTCATTCTCTTCTTTTGAATGAGAGTTTAGAATTTGTATCTTTCCAATGATAATTTACATCTCCACCTTTAGTATTTTGAATTTACATCTCCACCTTTAGGATTTTGACATTGACATCGATTGTTTTCTTACAAATGTTGATGGGACCTTTTATTTGGTAATTACATCACTTTTGGATATGGGTTACAAAAATAATATCCATCATAACCATTTGATATTTACTTGAAATTTATAGTGGCCTAGCCTATATATATAAGACAAAGTTATTGCTTTGCACTCTAATTTTGGACACAAAGCTATGAATTGTAGAGCATATGGAAGGAAAAACTTGAGGGTTAAGAACTATAACCTTAAAGATAACCAAACAGTAAATCAAATTAAAAGAAGAAATTATAACTCCTTTGCACCTCTACAAGAAATGAACTTAGAATGCATCAGATGTCATAACTATAGACATAAAGAAAGTAATTGCAGATTAATGGAAATCTCAGAAAAACCAAAGTTCATTAGAGAGCAAAAGAAGATTTGGAAGGAAAAAACATCAAAAGAGGAATGTCTTATTGCCTTGAAAGCCCAATATAAAAAATATCTCTGGCATGTTGACAGTGGTTGCTCAAAACACATGACAGGAAATAAGGAAAAAATTTTGAACTTAAAGAAACAAAAGGGTAAAGTTACATTTGGTGACAATGCTTCAGGTAACATACTTGGGAAAGGCACTGTGAATTTGGGAAAAGACAAAGCCAAGAATGTGTTGCTTGTTGAAAATATGAAACCTAGCATATTAAGTGTCAGGCAAACCTATGATCAGGGGCAGATTTTCATCTTTGATTCCCAAAAATGTGAGATTAGGAGAAAGGACTCAGAAAAATTGGCTGGTACTGCTCCTAGAACTCCTGAGAATGTATATATACTAAATACAAAATTGAATAAGGAGTGTCATATAAATTTAATGGATGAAATTTGGCTATGGCATAGAAGGTTGGGGCACATTAACTTTGACAATTTAGTGAAAGTAAGCAATCTCGGGGCAGTAAGAAACTTGCCAAAGATCATAAAACCCTCAAATCCTATGTGTAGACATTGACAACTAGGGAAGAAAACTATAATAAGGTTCAAAACGAAAGAATTTTCAACCTCAAAACCTTTAGAGCTTGTTCACACTGACCTCTGTGGACCTGCAAGGACCAAAAGTTTGCAAGGAAAGTCCTACTTTATTTTGCTCATTGATGATTTTACTAGAATGGCTTGGATATGTTTTCTTAAGGAAAAATTAGAAGCATTTAACAAATTCAAAGATTTTAAAACCCTTGTGGAAAATGAAACAAAGACAAAAATCAAATGTCTTAGATCAAACAATGGTGGTGAGTTCACCTCAAAAGAGTTTGACCTCTTTTGTGAATCTCATGGAATTAAGAGAAAAATCTCTACTGCCAGAACACCTCAGCAAAATGGGATTGTTGGGAGGAGGAATAGAATAGTCAAGGAGGCTGCAAGGACTATGCTTAATGAAGCAAGATTATCTGATGGATATTGGAGGGAAGATGTAAGCACAACAATATACATATTAAATATAGGTCAGATCATGATTAATAGTAATAATACTCCTTATGAATTATAGTTTGGGAGAGCTCCTTCGGTAAAATACTTCAAGGTCTTTGGAAGTAAGTATTACATCAAAAGGCTTGACGAGAATCTTAGAAAAATTGATTTTATATCTGATGAAGGTATATTTCTTGGATATGATTCTACCAAGAAAGCATACAAATGCTAAAATATTAGATTACATAAGATTGTTGAGAGTGCATATGTTAAGGTGGATGATTTAAAAACATTGAAGATCAAACATCAAGATACCATACTTGACAATGAAGATGAAGATGATGATGAGTCAGTTAGTACACAAGTAGCAGAAGAAGAAGAGAATAAAGAAGAAAATGAAGATATACAAGAAGATGAAATGGATACCAGAGAAGAAGAGGAATATATTCAAGAAGAAGAGATAAGAGAAGAATCCCCAAGAAGAGACACAAAGACACCCTCAAGAATAACTCAAAAGAATCATCCTGAAGACCTGATTATTGGAAATAAAAACAATGGAGTGCAGACAAGAAGACAATTGTTGTATCAAACATAAATAGCACTTTTGTCACATATTTATCATATCTCAATCAAATATGCATGCAAATATGAGAATTGGGTCAGTGCTATGAATGAAGAATTGGACAAGATTGAAAAAATCAAACTTGGGAACTGGTTCCAAGACCAAAAAATAAGAATGTCATTGGAACTAAATGGGTCTTTAAAAACAAAGTGAATGAAAGTGGGCAAGTAATCATGAACAAATCCATATTGGTATGTAAAGGGTATGCTCAGGTTGAAGGGGTATACTTTCAAGAAACCTTTTCACATGTGGCCATATTAGAGGAAATTAGGATGTTCTTATCTTTTGCCAGCTACAAAAAATTGAAAGTATACTAGATGGATGTCAAGTCAACATTTCTCAATGGAAACTTAGAAGAGGAAGTCTATATTGAGAAACCAAAATTTTTTCAATTGACTGGAAAAGGAGACTATGTATGTAAACTAAAGAAACACTCGATGGACTAAAACAAGCACCTATAGCATGGTATGCAAGGCTAGATTCTTATTTACAAGTATAAGGCCTCAATATAGGATCAACAGACAGTAATATTTATTGTAAAATTATTGGTGATATAATGAATATTGTGGAAGTATATGTTGATGATATTATATTTGGGAGTGATGATGAAAAAATGAGTAAGGACTTTTCTAGGAGGATGCAGCAAGAATTTGAAATGTCCTTTTTTGGTGAACTTAATTTCTTTCTAGGATTACAAATAGTATAGTGCAAAATGGGAATCTTTATCCATTGGTCCAAGTATGTTAAAGATATGCTTAGTAAATTCTAGTTAGAGGATTGCAAACATGTTTGTACACCTATGAAAGTAGAATGAAAACTAAGCAAGGAAGATGAGTCCAAGGCTATAGATCCAAAACACTACAAATCAATGATTGGGAGTTTACTCTATGTGACAGCTTCCAGACCTGATGTCAACAAGTTCTTGGAATGGTGGCTAGATTCGAAGTTGCACCAAAAGAGAGCCATGTTCAATTTGTGAAAATAATATTTAGGTATTTAAGGGAACCATAGATATTGGTTTGTGGTACCCTATCAATAATTCATTCTCTTTAATGGCCTATTCAGATGCAGATTCGAAAAGTTGTGTAGATGACAGAAAAAGTAAAAGTGGAAGAGCATTCTTCTTGGGAGAGTCATTAGTAGCTTGGAAAAACAAGAAACAATCCTCAATTTCTCTGTCTACCACTAAAGCTAAGTATATTGTAGAAATAGAATGTTGCACACAAGTGTAATGGATGAAACAAACCTTACAAGACATCAAATTAGTGTTTGAAGAACCCACTACTATCTAATGTGATAATACAAGTTCTATAAGTCTCTCCAAGAACCTTGTCCAACACTCCAAATCAAAACACATTCCAATAAAATACCACTATCTAAGAGATCAGGCTGAAAATAAGAACATTAAATTGGAATATGTCCCAACACAAGAACAGGTTGTAGATATTTTCACTAAACCCTTATGCAGATATGTATTTGAATATCTCAGGAAAAGATTAGGAGTAGTCTCTCTTCCAATCTAATCTCTCAAGAAAATAATGCATCAATTGGCATCAATTCAAGGGGAGATATTGATCAAAGTCAAGGGAAGTCATTCAACCCTTTTCCCTTGATGTCAATGGGGGACAAATGAAAATAGTACTGCCATCAATTCCAAAGTGGGGTATTGTTGGAAATATGGAAATACGGGTTGGCATTGATAACATTGGAATTGACAATAGATCTATGATAACATTGATAGTGTTATATATATTTAAATCTGAACATCTAAAATAGAGAAGAACATGTTAACAAATCCATTGATGAGGCAGTATGATGACAAAGTTGATGTCTGACATTGACAGATAAGCAATGTGCATTGGGCATGTAAAATGACATAAGCAGTTATGTATGTTGACCTGTTGACTATGATGGTTATGAGACACTCTGTTATTACAAGCCATGTGATGTGCCTGGAAGACAAGAATTGGATTTTCCCAGGATGTGACTTAAAAATTGATTGTCAAGGCAACAGAGCCTAGATGCTGCAAATGAGGAGGCAACACCAAAAACTCTTAAACTGAACATTAGAAGGTTGCAAAAGGCACAAAATGATCTTTAGAATATTATTGTAATTGTGACCAACATATTATTGGTGAGACAAACACTTGCTGGGAAGGGAGTTCCAACTGCAGAGCTTGATACTGTCCTCTGTGGTTCAAATAAGAAACTCAATGAAATCCTTAGTAATCCTTCTATAACCATTCATCAAGTAGCTGATGGAAATTATAATCCTTCCATTGAAGAGGTGTATGCTAGTGTTCATGCACAAGGGACAAAAGTTAGAGGGACAATGATATTTGACGATGATGACGAGCTTCCAAGTACTGCATCTTCCACTTTCAGATCAGGTTCAAATTCAAGAGGTGGTTACTACTCTACTTCATATCCTCATGGTGGAGAACCTATACCAAGTTCTCCACAAGTGGTTGAAGAACCTATTGCATCCATTGAAGAAGGAGATTCTATAGAAGAGGAAATGTTGCGAGATGCAATTGAGGCATCAAAAAGGGAAGATGCAGAAGAAAAAATGAGGCAGCAACATGTTATAACTAATGATCATCTTGGGTCTGGAGTTGATAAAATTACTCCCATATCAGACAATGATGATTTTCCACAGGAAGTATCCTTGTCCATAAAGACAACATAAATATTGGCCACTTGTTGTCTCAGCTTTGCTTACCATCTGGGGAAAAAGATGAAGCTAGCCAAGAGATCATGACAAGGATTTTAAAGAGGAGTTTATATACATATGATGTTGTATTTTTTATGGTTTCAACTATTGTATGTTCTGAAATTTGAGAAATACTCCTTGTTGGTAAATGTTTACATGGTCGATCTTTGACAAAGTTGGATTTGAAGCAAATGAAGAGTTGCAGGTGAAGACTCGGCAACCATTTGATCAAGTGATCGATGTTGCTGATTGATTCATACAGTGGGATTTATCCCACATTGAAAGTGTGGAAAGGTTCATATGGGTTTATAAAAACCACCCTCACTATTCCTATTCGAGGGGTAGTGAAAATGTATGGCGGGGGCTATAGGTTCTTCGAATTCACATTAGGATCATTGACTTGGAGCCTGGGATGACCTATCAGGCCCTCTATCTTTTCTGATAAGATGTTACAATCATAGATATGTGTCCCAGCTAAGGTTGCATACATCTAAGTCCTGCAACCACCCCTGCCTCTACCTCGGATGAGACTTCATCTTCTTTGTAGGTGTTGCCGAAAGGGTCAGTAGTTAGGATTTTTTTGGTGTGTTGTTGTAAGCATTGAACCCTGGGTATGCCCCCATTCCAACAAATGGTTCTGTTGTCAGGACCTGAAACTATGATTGCTAGGAACTGAAGGAGAGAAAGCTCTGTGTGTATATCTATTGCCCTAGTGCGCAGTATTCTACTTGACCTATGAAGCTCTATGCCAAGAAGAAAATTCAAATCTTAAGAAAAGAGGTAAGACCTGAAAGCTTTGTGCTCTGATAAAAGTAAAGTAAGAATTCTCCATTAAAGAGGTAAGATCTTAAAGCTTTGTTCTATGATAAAGGTAAGAATAGTGAAAGGTTTTGATTGAAAAGGTAAGATAAGTGGAAATTTTTGTTTCAAAAGTATGGATCTAGGTATTTTTTATAAATTTTGTCCTAACTTGAAAAGTAGGGAACAATTAGATGAAAGAAGGTTGGATATGAATATATCTAACAAAAATAGTGAAAGATATGTTATTCCTATGTATAGAAAGAATGTTTGGACTAACAAATGGATGCAAGACCCTAGAAAGAATTTTTTGCAGGTTAACTACTATGATCCTATTGCACAATACAGGAAAGGTTGGGGATCATTTCAAAGAAAAATAATACTAACCCTTTGTTAGAGTTGCAGAAGATGGGGACATCTTGCTAAGGAATGCCCTGGTAGAAGACCTAGTTGTCTTTGTTGTAAAGCCATGGACCATGAAGTTTTAGATTTCCCTAGAATGATTTCTAAGCTCCAAAGAATAAATATGAGACAAGAAAAACCTAAGTGAGGTCAAGAAACTGAGACCATGGAAGAACCCCAGAAACAATCAGAGAATGTATTGTTACAAATGAAAGAAACCCTAAATGATCAGAGAAATATCAACTTATCAGAGATCTTCCAAGAAAAAGAATGCATAGAAGCAAGAATAGGAGACTTCGACTTTGAATGTGTTTTGAATGAAGAAACACAAGTAAATATCATGACAGAAAGAACTTGGGAAACTTTAGGAAATCCCTCTATGATTCCTTCATTGGGAGGAATAGGATTATTTAGAGGAAAGTTGATAACCCTATGTGAAAGACTCACCCAGATATCTATGAGTGCTCATGGAACCTCGAGAGAGGAAGATTTTGAGATTGTTAAATTTATTGAGAGCAACGCCCCATTTTCTATATTACTAGGAAAACCTTGGATTGAAATGGATCAGGCCAGAAGGAAAGAAGAAGAAGTCTTAGAGCAGAAGAAGCAAGAATTAAAGTATTTTATGACTAGGAGGATATCACACTTGATTGAAGAACAAAAGAATAGATTGAAGCTACTTAGAACTAGAAACTTGGATGTTGTAGTTGAAAGAACACAAGAAGACCCACAGACGAGTAGAACACCTACCCCAAATAGAGAAGACGTATTACTCTCTGACCCTATGAAAGAATATCAACAACGTAAAGTTACTATGCCAAAAGGAGATAAGAATCAGAATGGAAAGAGGAATATCGAGACGAAGATCACTAGGAAGAAGGCTAGAAAGCTCAGTAAGAAGAGAGAAAATATAGAAAGGTTACAAAAGGTTCCAGAGGGGACTTCACAGAAGGAAGGTTTGAAATATTGGAACTTCGTCGGGATATCAGAATAGTGCAACATGGCACTTTGCCATGGAGAAGTGATATAGTCATTGAAAGAATTATAACCATTAGCTCGATGACCCGAATGGTTAGAACAATAGTAATGGCCCGAAGACTTGCCAATAGACTGTTGGGACTACGCCGCAATAGACAAAATTGCATTGATGAAGGCGTCTCATCCGTTGGAGAGATCTGTTACATCGTGTGTACTTAGTCTGTCAATTGTTGCACCGAGAACACTTTTTTGAATTGTATCCAATCCAACTCATTGATACCATGTTGTGTTTATTGAGATCGACACCTGTTTCATTGCATTGCACACTTTTTCATCCACTCGAGTTATCCGATCTAAGCGTGTATGTCAGACGAGATCAACATCGTAGAGAAATATGTCGAAGAAGTTCTCATCGATCTCATGACTGAAAAATTAATGTCTGCAGGTATTCAAACATCATCAATAAGAGGAGTGCAAGCCTCTCGGTCGACTGCTTACAGATCTAGACCATCCCTACTGGCAGAGAACCAAGCACCAAGATGACTTGGAAAATGTGAAGCTAATATCAACCATCCTACCCGACTACATCCTGCCTCTGGCTGGCGCGGTGAGTCGTGATAGTTCTGCGAGAGACTTTGATTATACCTTGGCTACGACGTACCTCCCGAAGGGGATACATGCAGTTAGAGCGCAACAGGATAAGATTGCGATGTTGAAATTCAACAACTTCAACATAGGATACCGCAAGACCCAGAGTATGCTCACTCCTTACAAATAATTGACTAGTACGAAGGTGAATAATCGAAAACAATCCCCCATCCATGGACTATGAACCTCGCACAATCCACCCTCTTGAATGTAATGAAGATTCAACACTTTGGAAGGCACCAAGAGGTTAAAACGTGTGTTAATATATTTCTCTCATGTTACCATGGCAACTACCTATGGCTACACCGATGCATCATAGCCTATCCAACGTGGATCCATAGGATCAATGGATTGAGCAAGAAGGGACCCGACTTGCAAGACTTCTACCCAAGGAAGGCTACAGATTGCGCATTGGCACATAAGATAAAAGACACATATGGCAATGTAGAAAAGGGAACATGAGGATACAAGGTAGCTTTCATCCAGAATGGAATAGTGTGCCTGGACTGCCAGCTGATCGCAGGAAAGCACGTAAGACAGAACAAACCTACACAGGTCACAGGATTTATTGTTGACCTCACTGAGAAATGTGTAGAAGGACTCCATATGAACTGGGTGAAGTACTTGGTCAACCAGCTGGAATTAGACTGTCGTGAATCTCAGAATCATGGCTATGAGTTCCACTTTAGCTTGCTCCTAATCCTCATCACATTTACCGCTTGGGAGATTCCAGAAGGTGTGACCTTCCCAAACATTGAGCCATTCGAGCTGCTCATTTTGAACTTCACCACGCTCTAGTACTCGAGCGATATGAGAAAATAGTGGCAGTCGAACGCAGTATTTCATACATATTATCTCCAATTGAAGAGGGTTATCGAAGTTGTCCCTCACATGACACCAAACACCCTACATCAGTTCCGACCCCTCATGAAGTTCCACGCAGATTGACACTTCATTTATATCATAGCGCATACATATGAGCATAAAGAAGAACTTCATTCATACTACAATATCACATAGGAGGAACTCGAAGAGATAACGAAGGACTAGTATGCAAAGTGCCGCATCCCCACTGACCCCGTAGAAATGTCAGACCCTAAACTAATCGATAGCCCTGGTATCACTCATGAAGAAAAAGATACTCTTGGACCTAGTAGAAGGAAGAAGATTGAAGAGGTCCAAAACTTGAGTGGTGCATCGGAAGAAACTTCTCCAATATCACCTGACCAACGGGGTGATGACAAAGTAGATAAAAAAGAGACTCATGAAAAAGAAGATCAGAAGAAGCAGGGAAAAGTAACACCGCCTAGGGATCTTGTTGATGAGGTTGATCCCGTGAAGAAAAGGAAGGTTTCCCCCATGAAACCTAGTTCCCTAAAGAAATCTAGAGCCACCTTGACTAAGATGCATATTGTTCTCATTGTAGATGACTTCGACTTCATCATCGTAGTTGTAGCAGATGCCTCATAGGACATCTTGTAGAAACATGAATCCAAGCAAGAGGATATGTACGATAGGATCGAGGTTTAAATCAGAGGGGTACAACAGTCCCTTCAATCCATCCACGCAGTATCCACTGCACACCTGCCATCAGAAGAACTAGATTTTGGAGATGATCCTACCCAACTCTGCAGACTAGATGATGTGACCGAAGCTCAACTTCATCGAGCACAAGTTGAGAAATACCAGGCCACAATGGCCCTGAAACAAGCCCAAGAAGAAATGGTAGAGCAATGCCGGGTCACACAAAAGGAGAAGGATGACCTTCAAGCTAAGTTTGAAGAAGAGAGGGCGTAGGTCAAGCAAGAAAAAGAGCATTTGCTTGCAGAGAAACTTGGAGTCAAAGAAGCAGTCAACAGATCACTTCACTCTGTGATGGGGTTAGAGCCAAAGGCATAAGAATGAGTGGATCATCAAGTAGCATAGCTCATGGAAGATATCTATCATATTCAACAAAGAATAGTATACTTAGAGCTACGAACAATGCTCAACACTTCGCCAGATGTATGAGATCAAAGAGAAGCAACTGCTTGAAGCACAGTTGAGAGAATCAAAGCCCTCGCCATTAAATGTAAACAACTAAGTGATCACAGTTCCTGGACTCATGAGCGAGTCACTAAGGATCCTAAACTGAAGGCACTGGATTCACAACTCCAGGAGGCAAAGCAACAAGAAGAAACAGTACAAGCATAGTTAAAGTCCCTGTGAACTGTTGAGAGGATGAAGCGATCTCAAGAACAACGCACTTCTCAACAACAAGTCCACACCATTCAGAGAAAAGTCATGGAAGTGAATCAAAGGCTCCAACCAGCACAGGATGAGGCTTGACAACTATTTGCAGAGATTGAAGGCCCTGGAGAAGAACTGGATAAAGTCATCACTATAGCTGAACAACGTTTAGAGGGACCTATCAACAAAGCAGTGATCCAAGAGTTTGTTGAATAGGAGGTCGTGGCGCAAAAACAGGTCTAAGAAGATTGATCCAAGCTCGAGGATTTTGAGGCAGAGCTACCCAGACCAGAGGGACTTGGGATGAGTCACAGGTGAGTGTTGGGGGCTTGTTAGACCTTGACCAAGTTTTGAGGATCCTTGGTCATGTTTGAAATACTTTTGGGTCTTCGACAGGTTGTCGAAGGCGGAGTGCAATTCAAAGTCGAGATGATGGGATCTTAGCCCCTTTTTAGGGATTTTTGGGTTTTGGGCTTATGTAACGGGTATGAGGATGTCGGCCCATGGGTTTAACCATGTCTAAGCCTTTTTTGTAATACATAAATACAAATCTAGGCGATGTAAGAAGTAGTTTGATCTATGTGATTGAAGAGAGGCTAGACATTGTGCTAAGTGAAACTTGTAAGTGCTTTGTGCATGCTATGTTGAGATCTTGCAGAGCTAAGTGCAAGTGATTGTAAGCGACTATGAAGAGGCTTTGTGTTGTAACTCAGGGAAGGAGGATCTAGCAGAGTGCACACAGATCTTCTATCCTCTGTGGAGTAATATATCATGGCTCTGTGCATGTAGAAGATTGACGGAAAGAAATAAAGAAGAAGAGTTGGTGGACATAGCCCCAGGGTGGGGGTAAACAATGTATATCCTGTGTTGTGGTTGCTTTTTTCTTTATGGTAGTTCTCTTGTTTATGTGGTTAAATTCTTAGTGCATTGATGTATGCTTAGAATAATCTAATATGGTAGCTTAGTGATGAATAATGTGAATGAATGCTAGATATGATCTATGTCAGTATGATTAGTGCTTGAATCTATTAGATCTATGTGAATATTGCGCTGATCTATTGTTGGGTTTTAGTTGCGCTGTAAACTAAGACTGAATATTAATGAACTATAATTGATAAGTGCTTTTTTAAGGTGTTAGAATCACAGATCTATGTCCCAGCTAAGGTTGCAGACATCTGAGTCCTGCAACCACCCCTACTTCTACCTCGGGTGAGACTTCATCTTCTTCGTAGGTGTTTCCAAAAGGGCCGGTAGTTAGGGTTTTTTTGGTGCATTGTTGTAAGCGTTGAACCCTAGGTCTACCCCCGTTCCCACAACTTGATGTAAAATTTGTTTTGGTTGTGTATGATGGCGAAGTTAATGATGAGAAACTTGATAATTGGGTTAGATAGATGGAAGTATATTGTAATGTGCAACAAATCAAATATGAGGCAACCAAAATCATATTGGCATCACTTTGTCTTGAAGGCACAACTCTCATCTGGTGGAAAATAAAATGAAACATGGAACTCAACAAGTTGGTAATATTTTTCCATCATGGCATGATTTTATTTCCACACTTAGAAAACAATTATATCCATTGGGATATATTGAAAAGGATTTAATTGAATGGAAAAGTTTTAAGCTAAGAAAAGGACAATCGATGCAGGAATATAAAGATGAATTTTGTAAGATGGATTTTATGTTAGATGTTCCATTAACTACACAAGAAACTCTTATCAATTATATAGGAGGTTTTCCTTCTTATATTAGTAATACCTTGTTTATGTTTACATCTGATAATACTGGTGAGGTTTATGTTCAAGCAACATATATTGAAATAAGAAAAATTGGAGTTAGTATATCAGGGGAATCATCTTCAAAGAAAGAAGGAAAAGGAAAAAGGAACGGGAAGAAAGAAAATTCAATGATAGTGAAGGAAGAGAAGCTCTCTTGTAAGCATGGCAAGAGAGAAGGGAATGATGATGAACATTGTTGGCAATTTCACCTAGAGAAGAAACTAAAGTAGTTCAAAGAGAGGAAAGGAAGAAAAAAAGTTGCAACAAAAACATGACCAACAGACCTAGGGAAAAATTTAGGTGATGAGTCTAGGATTATAGGAGTTGGTTTGATAAGTAAAATTGGTGATGGTTTTTATTCAAGAAGTAAATTGTTTCATATAAGGGTCATAATTAAACATACTAAGATTGATACATTGATAGATAGTGGATATGAATCTAACTTAATTTCAAAAGAAGTAGTTAAGAAATTGGGATTAAACACTAAGATGCATCACAAACCGTATTCACTAAATTGGATAAGAAAAGATCACAAATTTCCCATAACAAAGCAATGTTCATAAAGTTTGCAATTACATCTAAGTATGTGGATGAAGTAAAATGTGATGTGGTGCCACTAGAAACATGTGGAATGGTCTTAGGAAGCCCTTTTATATGATCGCAAAGCAATATTCTAAAGGGAACACAATAAATATCACTTATTTAAAAAGGGAACTGAATATGTTGTGCATGCTCATCACATAAAACAAAATCAATCTCTTCTAACAATGGTAAAATTAAAGAAGGAATCTTATGCGAGCAATACACCTATAATTGTCCTAAGTAAAGAAATTTATATTAAGCATGAACATGATATGGTTGTAAGATGGGAGTTCAATCATAATTTGCTTCAAGATAATTTAATGTCGTGCAAGCCCATCAAGCATATTGGTTCATTTTCAATCATATTTATGATTTTATCGCTGCTAATGTTTTCTACATTGATGGTAGTGGATTCAATAAGATGTGAACAACTTCAAATGGCTAACAATATGCTTTCAGTTGTCATGGTTATTATGTAATTGATTATGATGTGACATGTGTACAAGACAAAGCTTAAATACAAAGGACAAGTGGGGAGGCCTATCCCACACTTGATGACTGGTAAATATCCTTTTGGAGGACCAAAAGGTCTTAGTGGGGAGGAATGATAAAAAATGGATCCAGAAAGGCCAAAATTTCAAAGTTATTGGAATAAAATGAAAATGGCGCCATTGCATAGGGCTCGTCGTGCCAATTTGGGCACTATATTGTTTTTTTCCAAAAATGGAGACCATATGCAAAAGTTATCACGTTCTGAACTTTTTCCCAAATAGGTAAAAGTCAACTGGTCAAAGGTCATACAACTAACGTGGTAGATGATGTCAGTAGTACGTCATGATGAAATCATAAGTATGTCATGCTCACATTAGCATGACATGTGGTAGCACTAGGACGTTCCATGTGTTAGTCATTTTTGTCATTTTCAAGGGTGATTTGGACTAGTAAAAAGGTGACACGTGGCACTATACATAAGTGACACTTGGAACCATATAGAAGTGACACATGGAACTGTATGAGAAATGATGTGGAACTATACGAATGATGATGTCAAATTGTAAATATGACGACATGGCACTATACAGATGATGATGTGGCACTATACGGATGATGACGTGGAAGCAGACTAGGAAGGATGATGTGGCATGTTCACATGGATCGGGCCAATGATAAGGTGACATGTTTCCCAATGAGGAGCTGCCATGTGGCACCTTCTGGAAGTTCAAATTCGTTTGGATGTTTCCTCTAAATCTGGCAGTTAGCACCAAATCTGGTGGGAATCCTCCAAATCTAGTAAAATACTGCTAAGTTTGGCTAACTGTCGCTAAATTTGGGAGAGTCTGGCTTATTTATCCAGGCACAAAAATCAAGAAAAAGGATATATTTTGGCACTCATTTCAACACTGTATGGACTATACAGATCCAATAGGGCACGACATTGGGATTTGTGTCAAGGGGAGGTCGTGAGGGCCTATTTAGAAGTAGGTCGACTTTATACTCAAAATTTGGAGAATTTCAAGGGAAGTGTGAATATGGATTATTATTTTTCATCCGAGTAGCCGAATATAAAATTTCCTCCAGAGCCCAAGATTTTGAGACAAGAATAACCAAGTTCATACTCAAAAGTTTTAGAATTACCTCTTGCAGCATTTGGTGATGTATGCTTTTGTCAAGGAGTTACAGATCTGAAAGGTGGTTTCAGGAGCTATTATGTAAGCCTTTCTTGGTATTGTTTTTAAGCATTAAAGATTAATAAGAAACGCCCCACTGAAGACAAAGGCCCAGAGACGTAGGAAAAATTGTGACGAACTCCGTTACCAATTTTTGGTGTTGTGGTTTGTTTTTGTTAGTGCTTATTTATTGTTCTACATTCTTTATGATGGCTGCAACATCCTTTCATTAAAATATCCGTCTTCTCTTTAAATCCTAAATGGTAAAATAACTCATGAATAAACTTAACCATAGTCTTTAAAAGATCATTTTGGATCAGTAAGGGGGATAAAAAGGTTTCTACTAATACTAACGAGGGTAAAAATGAAAATAAGAAGGTGAAGTTTTCATGTAAGCTTTGCACGGAAAATCGCTTGACTCGCCAATGCCCCCATATTGAGGAAGCCTAAAATATTTTGGCACAACAATAACCCATTGTGTTAACTAACCCTTTCCCACAAGGGAAAAATATGGCTCAAGCCTCCTCATCTACGAATGCACCTCGGGTAAATCAGGGAGCCCCCACACTTAATGCTAATAATGGAGCCACAAACATATACATGATGAGATTAGATGCTCATCTGCAGACCAGGGTTCATGATTACGGAATGCCAAAATATGTTGATAAGGGAAAATAAGCTTCCAATCCACTGTCTCCTCTTCCTATTGAGAAGAATCTAGGAGAAACAATGAATCACAGCCCTAATGGTTCATTTAAGAAGGCTTCTCACAACCCAAATGCAAGGGATGCTCAGAACTACTCCTTCATGAAGGATCTGGAAAAAATGCCTTGTACGATGTCTGCTCTAGAAGTTCTCCAGAGTCCTCCCTCACAGAGAAAAGCATTGTTATCTTCCTTGGGTGCTGTCGAGACAGATAACTCGGGAACTATTTTGTTTGACCCTATATATTATAAACCTCACCTGCCTCACCATGTCGCTTTCCAGATAGTAATGTTTTATGCCATGGAATTGTTGACATGGAACATTTTTCGTACAATGGTAGATGAGGGTGCCTCGACTTGCGTGATGTCATTGGCATGTTGGAAGGCCATTGGCCAACCCTATTTATCTCCATTGCCGACATTGTTAATTGGGTTTGACGACCACTCTTTTAGACCACATGGCATAATCCCCTCCTTCCCCATGCAGTTGGAGGGGAAAACTATGTGCGTCGAGGTATAAATAGTCGATGCACCTCTTGAATACAATCATTTGTTAGGTCGGAGTTGGACCTACACAATGACAACGGTTATATCCACTGTTTTTTGGTTCTTATGTTTTCCTCACAAAGGTCGGATCATAACTATTGATCAATTATCCTTCTCTCATCCTGGCCCTTCATCGGGGTCATACATGGTCCCAATGATTGACAATCTACAACCAGGTACTGTCAACTTATTTGTCGGATTGTTTCCATCACTAATGGGGACTTTTGATAATCTTTCACCTTTAAATGATGTCAAGTTTATTTCAGATATCCCCGATCAACCGAAGGATGTGATATTTCAAGTATCTTCTTTTTGAACGAGTTATTTAATGACCCATGGATTTTACCATCCCCATCGGCTTCGATGGAAGGGGTATGGAATCCTGGCATGGTTATGCCCCTATCCACTGCTAAGGTTGCATACATAATTGTCCAGGAAACCTTGCCCAGCCCTGTTCCAACTCCCCCACACGATTTAGATCTTGTTCTAGAGCATATTTGGGCTCAAAACTCTCTTACTACTCATGATACTTTGGAATTGATATTTCCCTCTGATGAGGTAATTTTGGAGGCAATGACTGGGCCGGATAGACCTTGGGATGATCTCCACCATAGATCCTATTTTTTACCTGAGCTTAGGAGAGTAGAAGTAGGAGAGTTCACCATGACCATGAATGGAGATTCCACTTGTCATGTTAACCCTTTGGCCACACACACAATATATGCTGAGGGAAACATGTAGAGTATAAATTAAACAATTCCAATTGACATCTCTACAACCCGTGATGTCATTGAAAATGTCTTCATCGAAGCAGATTGTTTCTTTGAGGAGATCCAGGTGAACACTGAATTATTTAAATAGTTTCGCAACGGTTTTTCTTGGTATTAGGAAGAGATGCTAGACATTAACCCTCATATATTAGAACACAAGATTAGAACTTACCTCAATGCTAACCCTGTTTGATAGAAGCTTTGCCTAGTCAATCCTCGCAAGGTAGCAGCTATCAATGTTGAGGTAGAGAAAATCATTAAGGATGGTTTCGTATATCCATTGCAATTGATGAAATGGGTGTCAAACCATGTTCATGTCAACAAAAAACAAGGTATGATTTGTGTGTGTATGGACTTTCTTGATCTGAATAAAGCTTTCCTAAAAGATAATTTTCTAACCCCATTCATTGATCATATTGCCAATGAATGTGCAGGATGTGAAGTATTTTATTTTATGGATAGTTTTTCTAGGTACAGCCAAATTCAAATCAAACCCGAGGATCAACATAAGATTGCATTCATATGTCCTTGGGGTACGTTTGCATACAGTAAAATGCCTTTTGACCTTAAAATGTTGGACCAACTTTTCAACATACCATGTCGTTCACCTTCCATGACCTCAACCATATAGTCTAGGCGTATCTTGATGATCCATCAAATTCTCATAGGAGATCTAATCATCCCTCCCACTTACGAATTATTTTTGTGAGGTGTCGCTACTACTGGATTTTTCGTGAATCTGAGAAAGTGTATTTTTTGTGTAATAGTTCAATTTCCTCCCCCACACACAATCCCCAATCTTTAAAGTCTACATGGGAAAGCTAAATTTCTTCAGTGATTTGTTTCCAACTATGGTGATATTACTAAATGGCTTATGCATCTCTTGAAAAAAGGGGTCCCATTTTCTTGGGATGAAGCAACTCAATGCTCTTTTGAAGCATTAAAATGTGCTCTGACATCTACCCCTATGCTCAATCCTCTAGATTATGGAAAGGAATTCTTATTGTACTTGGTTGTAGCAGAGTCTACTATTGGTATGGTCTTGGTTTAAGAGGATGACATGCTCCAGGAGAATTTTATCTACAATCTTAGCCAAGGCTTAGTCGGACTGGAACTCAACTACACCCATTTTGAAAAACTGGCTTTGGATACTATCCATGTAGTCCAAAGGTTTCATCATTACATTCTACTTCACAAGACCAGTCTCGTAGCTGTCTTGAATCATTTTCAATATGTGTCGACATGACGGGTCATTGACAGGAAGATAAGTCAATGGATAGTCATTCTTCAATAATTTTATTTGGACTTTGTTTCAGAGAATTATAATAAGTCTTTGGTCTTTTCTAAATAAACTTTTGAGCTTCTGGCTAAGAGTGGAAATGATTTTACCAAAGAATCTTTGATCAACGAGGATCTTTTCCTTGTTGCATCGTCAAACCCTTGGTATGGAGATACACTAGTGTATCTTCAGAATTTGAAGTGCCCTTCCTCTACTTCTCATGATGAGCATTGATGAATATACCATCAAGTGAGAAAATATCTTATCATGGATTATACTTTGTATCATCAAGGATTTGATTGTGTTCTCCATCATTTCCTAACTGATGAAGAGGCAGATATTGTGTTCAACGATTTCCACACTGGAACATGTGGCGGTCACTTTTCTAGGTTGGAAACAAACCAAACAATTCTCCACACTTGATACTTTTGGCCCTCATTGATCAAAGATTATGTAGAGGCAATCAAGAAGTGTCACCCATGCCAGATCTTCTCTCGGAATATGCGGGGACACCCTACTCCCATTTTTTCAGTTATTGTTGTTGGTCCCTTCACTAAGTGGGGGATTGATTTCACTACATACCATCCTTCTTCATCTAGGGGGCATCATTTTATCATCGTGGAAGTAGACTACTTCACTAATTGGGTTGAGGCCATTCCAATATTCAGTAATGACGTAGAAATGGCTGCGCTTTTATTTTTTAACTAGATTGTATCTAGTTTCGGTATTCCAAAGGATATTGTCACAAACCATGGAAGTCACTTCTAGAATAAGATGATGATTGAGTTAACATAAAAACTTGGGTTTAAGAAAGAACATTTTTCACCCTACTATCCATAGGTGAATGGTCAGGTGGAGGTTATCAATAAGTCTCACAAGACTATTCTCTAACGGATGATCAATTCGGCCAAGTAGAATTGACATTTTATGTTGTATTCGACACTTTGGGCATATCGAACCTCAATCGAGACTGCTACCAGTTTCTCTCCTTTCCAAATAGTTTACGAGTTGGAGGAATTATTTCCAATTGAGTGTCATATCATTTCTCTTAAGTTGGTAGTGGAATTATTTCCCAACACCACTACACTTGAAGAGTGTTTCCTTTATCTTGAGTAGCTCGATGAGCAACGTCGAGATGCAACCTTGGCCAATGAGGCTCACAAACCATGTCAAGTGTCAATATGATTGGTCGGTCTTCCCTAGAGTTTTCTTGGAAGGATATATTTTATTGGTATATGACCAAGATAAAGGTCTCTTGGGGGAAGGAAAACTCAAACCCATGTGGTTCAGACTATTCATTGTTAAGAAAGTCTAAGAAAAAGGTGCTTATCAACTAGTTGAATTCAAAGGTAATTCTTTGTATGAGCCTAGAAATGGAGTCTACCTTAAGAAGTATTATGCTTAGGTTAGTATCCTGTGTGTGACTTATTGTATATAATGTACAGTTTTATTTATACATTTAGTATCTTTTTTGTTTTATGGACGTGTATTTTATTGTGGTTTTTTACTGTGGAATATGTCAAGTGAATATGAGGTTTATGTTGGGTTTGTAGGAAGTGCTAGCTGACACACTCATAGGATTTCTTCCACATCTTGGGTGATCTTCACACTCACTGGTCAATTTATATCTTCTGGAGGTGTTTGTCTAGAAGAAGCAACCAATAACATTGTTGAGTACAATGTTCTAATAAAATTATGATGTGATGCATTGTCACATGGTATTTATCACCTCTGAGTTCATCTAGATGATCAACTGGTAGTGTCACAGTTAAATGGAGTGTATCGTTTTTACGATCACACCCTTCACTGATGATTCCTTAGGGTATGTCTCTTAGAACACTATTTTGATTATATTACATATATTCATGTTCCTAGGAGATCTAATCAAGTAACTGATGCATTGGCTAATCATGTATTAGATTGGCATCTTGCACACACATAAATATAAAATCAGACACATACATGGACATGTAAATACATTTGTACAATAAATGTTTAATCCATAAGGAAAAAAGATGTATATATATAATATGTCCAAAATAATGTCACAGTACAAAAATGTGGGCCATGGGCCTCAAAGTATCAATAATACACCATTGGGATTATGCCCTCAATACATATAGAAGATACAAAACGAGTGCCCTTGGCACACACAATGTCCAACTCTACTCTAATATTTATCCCTACTGGCCTTTGTATAATAGATGATGGTGTTGGCTAGATGATGGAATAGCTGGACTCGTGTTATGGGCACTCCCAATATGAGAGTCTGCATGGATGGTGGCAGATCTTTGATCTCCGCCATGGGCACACCCTAAGTGAGGGACACCATGTTCCTCTCTACCCACCTTAGGCCCTCTCAGCCTCTATTGATGATGACCCTGCCTCTAGTATGGCTCCTCCCAGCTGGATCTGCTATCGCAAAAAATGTCGGGTACGAGGGAGGTCTGCTGGTATTACTAGCCCCACATATGTACATAACAAGTTGGAATTTAGTATTGTGATGTTACCAAAAATATGTTTTATTTTGTTTTATGAAATTGAAAATTAAAAATTTTTAAATTCAAAAATATAAGTACCTATTTCGCCACGTGTTGTACCAGGGGGTATGGGCATGTGTGGGTCCCTTAGAAAAATAATACCTGCATATGGGTAGTCCTCGATGGCAGGAATTTGTACTTTCCACCACTTGAAGAACTTCTCATCATATGTCTCACATACCCCTCCTTCTCCTTGGCATGGAATCAAAGCATCCCATTTTCACAGTGCTAGAAAGGAGGCTGTGTTCCCCCGTACACCCTCCCAAGGCCTCATCCATGACACTCTTTCGAAGAATAATGAACACATAACTGTTCCAAATCTGAAGTTCCTCCTTTGTCTCAACTTGCACTCATTCAACTAGATTTTCACGTAATTGAGCATCGTGGTTCTCCAATCGAAGATAACCGGTTGCAAACATTGCACAACATAATGCATCTGGGCCTGTGAATCATGGTGTATATCCGTGGACCCTATCATTCACACAATCATGTACAGGACCACCCTCAAGCTCAAATTATCGATCTTCTGTATCGACACTTGAGAACCCACCTTCTTTGTGTCGTCCTTGCAATACATATCTATGTAGTGAGCTATATCGTATGGCCCAGGAGGGAATGTATCCAAGTTAATCAGTTTTCCCCTCCTAGAGAGATTGGTTAAGATGTATAGGTATTTTTTGGTGGGTGTTAATGATTGAACCTCTATCATGAAAGCCTCTGCATCTGTATTCTACTATTCTATTGGATGGTTTAACAGTCATGTTTGAGCTCTCATAAGGGGCCATTGGAAATATTTCCATAACTCGCATTGTTTTAATATTGCAACTTCCATAGGGTTTTCCTCAACCATTCGATCAACATCCTCATGTTCTCTTTCCCTCCAGTGAACATACATCCTGAGTCATGTCAAACATTTTTTGAGTTAGTGATTTTATTTTTTCAAACTTTTGAAGCACATACACACCCTCTTTTGGTATCATTTACATAAATACGCTTGTTGATAGTATCTCAACTAGCATACATACATGCAATGACTGTGAAAAGCATGAGTAGATTCACAATATAGCCAAATTTTGAGAGCACGGCCCCCAAATCCACTTAAATCATGAAATGAATGCATGAATTTGCTGGAAAAGGGGAAAATTACTTGCTTGGCCCAAGAATGAGTTGATTTCATCCACTGATGCTCTCGAAATGTCGATTTGAAGGAAGAGGGTTTTTGTTATTTTTGGAAATTTTCAAAGTGTGGTGGTGAAAATGACTCTTTTAACTCTTATTTATATATTTGTGTGCATTTTTTACCCACTTTGACCTTGATTTCTTCTCTTTTTGTCTCTCTATGGATGTTATGATTCTTCTTGGTAATATGTTGGTCCTTTAAACTTAATTTTCATTTGGATTCGGTATTGTTTGATGAATGGGTACTACTTTTTCGATCTTCTAACGAAGTCAAGTTTTCTCCATTTTCACTTAGGATAGGTTTCACCACCTTGTATTTTTCATTCTATTGATGATTTCTAGTTTTCCATAGGATCAACCCCACCGAAGTATGACATGGAACCTTCTTTCCTTCTTTAGAAGTGTCACAATTAGGTTGTAGATCCTTTTCCTACATGGATTCCCTAGGTAGATCCTTGTCTTGTATTCCGACATCCATGATGTGAATTTCCTATAGGATTGGGATTACTTTTAGTCCCGCCATGACTTTGTGTTGAAACCTCACTCCTCTTCCTCATATTTTTCTGGCCTATACCCAAGGGACTCCCTAAGAGCATGGTTTGTTGTCTTTCAATCTCACTTAAACTTTGAAAGCGACATCTAATGAGAATGATTTATTCTTTTCGATCTCGTTCATATTACTTAAGAAAAGGAGCCCCCGGGAGTCTTCTTTAAGCCCTTTTTAGAGTCTCTAAAATTCAAAATATTGTCGAGCGATCTCGTTGCCCTTCATGCTTGTCAAACTAAAATTTGAAAGCACATCTGTCCATCAATATTCTACCCCTTTTTCGATCTGGATGGATATTTTTACAAAAAAGGTACACCATAGGAGCTATGGTTTGCTAGGAGAGTATTCTCAAGTGTAAGTTTAACCCTTTTTTGGGCTCGAGGGACTAAATCTGCAAAAAAGGGCTATTCTCCCTAGTTTTGGTTTATCTCTTTTTCAGGCCTTGGAGATTATCTACGAAAAAGGAAACCCCTTGGAGTCCATTGCTAAGCTCTTTTCAAACTCCCTAAATATGAAAATATCGCTAAGTGACCTTGTTCCTTTCACACTGGTTAATTAGTTCAGAAGGAATATGTATTTGGCACACGTTTAACCCCTTTTCTGGCCAATAGATTACCTAGGAAAAAGGTACACCTTGGGAGACATTTCTCGCAGGGAGTGTTCTCGTAAGTTATATTTTATAATTTTTCAGGCTTAGGGGACTAAATTATGAAAAAATATGTTGAGTCCATAGTTAATTTTTTTTCAGACTCCTTAAAATTGAAAAGATAGCCAAGTGATATTTTTTCTTTCACACTCGTTAAAATGTTTTTGAAGAGACGTCATTTTGTTATAAGTTTAACCCTTTTCCGGACCGACTGGACTAAGTACAAAAAATGAATACTATGGCCCTAGTGACCACAAGGTTTATCCTTGGTATGATTTTATTCTTTTTTAGGCCATGGAGACTAACCTTATGGAAAATATCACTTTGGAGTCTTCTTTTAGTGTTTTTCAGACTCAGTAAAAATGAAAAGCGATCGAGCTTACCTTCTCTGGGCTCATAAAAATTTACATGGAAGGAGTCTTGTTGTTTCATGTTGTAATTGCATTGCATGTCTCATCCTTGTGTCTTTGGTCTAATGCCAGCTTCATGTTGCTATTATTGAAGCTTTAGTGAATTCCTTAGGTGCAATAATTGTAGCACATTTTTCCCTTGTGATATGACACCTTGACCCATGGAGTAATTTTCCCGAGTGTCCTTATCCTTCACATGTCTCCTTGCACTAAACATTAGTATGTTCCATGTGCTTGGAACTAGTTTTCTTTCTTACAACACTCATTCCTCCTTTGTAATGAAGCATTATTTTATTCCTTTTAAGGATCGTTAAATACATGGAAAAACAAATATTCCAAAAAGATGGGACAATGAAACATTCTCTTTTGTTGGCAGCAATTTCGTCACCCTTGGATAGAGCACATTCTTCCATTTGTTCTACCAACATTGGGATCTAGTATGGCCTTAGGAATTTGTTCTCATTAAACATAGTTGTGTCATCCTCTATTTGGTTACTCTTCCAAACACATGGAGATTTTTTGGTGCCTCTTGTACCACAGACTTATGTCAATAACATTCTTCCTTAGTCTTTTCATCTGTCGTTCTCTTTTCCAAGGGGAAGTTTTCCAACATGAGTCGGTCATTCTACGATAATTCTTTTGAACTTCATGAGTCATACATCCTGAGAGTCTTGTCAAGTTCACATTTAGAATCAATGAAGTTATGTTCCTGATGATTGAGGTCCTCTAGTCTTTCCATGATGACATGTTGAAGACCTTAGAGTAGTGAGTCTTACACTCCTATTGTACTCCTACCTGTGTTTTGAAGATCTCGAGGTTGTTTCTCAAGATATGAAGTTATAATATCCATCCATAGGCATTGATTCCTCCTGAATATTCCTACGACATTGTATATCATCTGATGATTTTGAGATGTAGATCCGATGTGTATTGTTCACAACTACACTTTATATTGGCATACATATTAGTCATGTATCCATGATTACCATATATATGACATGGATCTGTAGTGTAATTGATTGGAATCCATGCTTAGTTTATCCCAAGCATGGGAATGCCCGCCTTAATGATTATTATCTTATTACAGATGACGCTCTCACAGATACTCGCTTGGGTTTACTTGACTCCAGTGCTTTCCCACTTTATTAAAGATGTTATAATACATTTTCTCCATAATATTCTCTTCAGACCTAATCCAAGTGGATATCGGTGGCCACCCACCTCTTCCAACTAGCTCAAAATAGTTTTCTGACAATTTTGGCAATTTACTATTTTTAGCAGTTTTAACTTTCGAGGCCATTTTGAGGGCATAAATGAAGGTTTTTAGGGATAGAGCTCCTCAATTATATATTAAGGCATGATTGAGCCATCAAAATGAACCTCCTTGATGATACCTTTCCAACAGTCTATCATACATCTAAAACAGAGATCGTATGCAAAAGTTACGACCCCAGGAAGTTGATGTACTAACTTACCCAAACAGGGCCCACATGACTTTTGGCACTTCATCTCCTAGGGTTAGGTTTTTGGATGTCTAGGGTTTTTGGAATTCTTTTTTATTGTAAAAATGCATTCGGAGCCTCATTGTAATCATCTTATTGCAAATGAGCATAGCCGTCACATATCTTCTCAGAGATAAGCCACCACCATTCTCGCAAGCTTGTTTTCACTGCATTTTACAGTTTCATCTTATTTCCTTATTGAATAGAAAACCAATTTTACTGTATCTATGTTATTTTTTGTTAAGTGTATGCTAATAATCTGTAGTCATTTTGTTATGTTCATAAAATCCATATCATTGGTATCAGAGTGGCATGCTCCTTGTCGTCTTAATGCATGTCCCCAACGAGGTCAGAGTACAAAGAGTTGGGTCTCAAGCTTGTTTCTCTTGAGGAAAAAACCTCTCGCACACCCAAGTGACCTCTCATGGAAGGACAAAAGAAAGCTGATGATACAGGAGATCCTTTCAAATTATTGATTGAGTAATCTCTCATGCAAAAAAGGAATGAGATGATGGATAGTTTCACCCAAATCCTTCGACAGCTCCCAATGGGTGACGCATCTTCTTCAAGTGGAGGTGCCACCCCCTTCAAGGTACAAATAAACTTCGATATTCCTATATTTGAAGGTCAGATATATACAGATTCTATAGACAAGTGGTTTAATCTACTAGAAGTGTATTTTTCTGTCCACAACTTTTCGAATAGAGAAAATATTACTTTTGTGCTCCTCAAAGCCATTCCCCATGTCAAATATTGGTGGGAAACTTTCTGTGAGAAAAAGGAAATAAAGGAACCCTCATTATTTACATTCATGACCACCTGGGATTCCTTCAGGGATGTTTTTAAGGAAAAATACTACCCTATTGGAAGTTAAGAGGACTTGTATACCAAATGGTGGGATTCCTTCAGAGATTCTATTAAGGAACAATACTACCCTGTCAGAAGTTATGACAACTTTTATATCAAATGGACCACACTGCGGCAAGAAAGAGACCAAGTAGTGCCAGATTTCATGAATATCTTTCATACCTTGCGCACCAAGCTGGGTATCAAAGATTCAGAGCAACATCTGGTTCTCAAGAATCGCATCGCTCTTCATAGATACATCCAGATCAAAATAGAATTTTTGGACATCTCATCCTTGGGCGCGGCCTACCGATATGTCATCCAAATCGAGCAGAATCTCAAACAAAAGATGCGGCAATTTGGGCCTGGGAACCCCTCACAAAAAAATCCAGGAAAGGGTAGCCCCAACCCATAGAACAAAGGACAAGGAAAAGATGGACAGTATCAGGACAACCAGTCCAAGCCGCAAGCAAAGAAGGACACCAGAAAGACAAATAAAGATACTAGGAAGTGGTGCAACTTCCATAAGAGCCCTTGGAATAACACTTCTGAGTGTTTTTCAAAGCAGTCGTTGGTGGCCAAAGTGAAATCCTCTAACTTGGATGCATGTTCATAATCTGAGCGAGAACCAGAAAGGAGAAGACGAATCATTGACGTGGAACTCGGTGCCACCGTTGCTACCACCAAGCTCCAGCCTAGTGAACCAGATGAGGCAGAAGAAGGAGAATTCCTCTTCCATTCACAGATGTGGTTAAAAGGCACCCCGTTGCACTTCATCATGGATATTGGTAGCCAGAAGAACCTCATCTCAGAAAAGATTGTCAAGTATCTAGCCCTACTGACAATATCGCACCCACAACCCTACACCATTGGATGGCTCCACCAAGGAAGAGATCTTCACGTCAGCCAACAATGTTGAATGTCATATGGAATCAAGCCCTTCAAAGATGAGGTATTGTGTGATGTTTCTCCTCTTGAAGTTTGTGATGTTATTTTGGGCCAACCTTATTTATGGAAACATCATGTTGTATATGAGTCTAGGCCTCGTAGTGTTATTATCACTTTGAACAGGAAATTGTATAGGATACATGAGGCAATACCACCTAGTGTTATTTCCTTGATCTCTGCTAAGCAATGCAGGAAGGTCATCTCTCAGACAAGGAAGTTTGTAGTCTTCATGATTTACTCTCAGAATAAGCAAAAGATCACAGCCACATCCAGGGTCTCTGTGGTTGACCTCTCCACACAACAGAAGCAAGTAGATAAGGTCGTGGAAGAATACTTAGATATCTTCTCCTCACCTACCGAGGTACCTCTGCAATGTCAGGTCAAGCACCCCATCGATCTAACCCCCGGTGCACTGTTTCCCAATGGGCCAGTCTATCGTCACTCTCTGTTAGAGAATGAAGAGATAATGGCAGATCCAATAATTGCTCCACAAGGGGCACATCCATCCCATATCATCACCTTGTGGGAGCCCAAGCATGCTGGTATAGAAGAAATATGGAACCCAGGGACTCTTCATTGATTACTGGGCTCTAAATAAAATCATAGTAAAAAATCGGTACCCAATTCCCCGAATCAACGACCTCCTTGATCAACTCACGATGACCAAACACTTCAGTAATATTGATCTAAAGTTTGGCTATCACCGGGTCCTGATAGAATAGACAGATGTATGGAAAATCGCCTTCAAGTCAAAGGAAGGCCTTTTTGAATGGTTGGTCATGCCCTTTGGTTTGACAAATGCTCCAACCACTTTCATGAGGATGATGGACAATATCCTGCAACCATTCACCAATATTTTTGTAGTGGTGTATCTGGATGAAATTCTCATTTACAACAAGACTTGGGTTGAACACTTGCAACATATTCAGCAGGTTCTGCACACCCTGCGGCAACACAAGCTATATGCCAACTTGGAAAAATTCTCCTTCGGCATGAATAGGGTCCATTACTTGGGCTACCTAATTGCTCAACATCGCGTACATGTGGACCCATCCAAGATCCAAGTCATCTATGACTGGCCAGCAACAACCACACTCCCTGATCTTCAGAGCTTCTTGTGCCTTGCCAATTTCTATCGCAGGTTCATGTTGGGATTATCCCATATTGCATGGGCCCTTAGCCAAATAACCAGGGGTGGTGGTAAGGATAAATTTACGTGGGGCCGATCCCAACAACAAGAATTCGACGATTTGAAGCAACGCTTGCACTCATCCCCAGTACATTCACTACCAGACCTACAACATCCCTTTGAGATCGAGACAAATGCTTCAGACTATGCAGTGAGCACCATTCTCACTCAGCATGGCCACCCCGTGGCCTATCATTGTGAGACACTATCATATGTTGTCTATAAGTACCCTACTTACGACAAAGAAATGTACTCCATTATGAAATCTTGTCATCACTGGAGACATTACATTATTGGGAAGGAGACAATAATCTACACTGATCATAAGACATTGTAGTTCATGCAAACACAAGGGAAATTGCAGAATGATTTCCATCAAAACTGGTCCACATACTTGCAACAATTCCACCTCAACATCAAGTATAAAATAGGAAGCATCAATCGCATCGCTGATTCCTAGCAGATCGCCAGTTGCGTCGCTCACCACGGTGCTAGACTCCTGTAGCCATGAGACCTATGGATGGCCCCAACTCTATGAGACAAACCCAAACTTCACCACCACCTACCAAATGTTGGGTGCAAGCGCAGTTGTCAATAATTTCCATCTTCAGGATGGGTTGTTATGTCATCTGGCCCATATCTATGTTCCATCAAGCGAGTGTGTTAAGGTCCTAACTCGCACATAGGTAGATCAATGTATTCGAATGTAATAAAGGTCAATATTAATGAGACCTTTCAATAAAATAGAATAAAGTGGATGTAAGAAGACCTAATAGAAGCTTTCTCTTCTAGAAGGATCTTCCTCTAGATGCTTCTCTTAATAGACATATTTAGTATAAATAAGGGTCGAGGGTATGAAAACCCTAGCTTGGAGATTATTGTAATAGAGCGCTGCTCGATTGGAGGTTTCCCCTTCGAAGAGGCCTATGAACATTGCTTTCTGGATCAAAGTGCTTTTCTATTGCTATTTCGTATATCATTTATGTGTATTGTGAAGATTATGCTGGATATTTTACTGTTATTCTTCCATTTCTAGCATTTTATTTATGTTATGCATATTTTATATATCTGGTATCTTGCAAGTGGTATTAGAGCCATTGACATAGGCGGTTGCGACATTGTGTTGGGTGTCGAATGGCTAAGAACCTTGGCTCCCATTCTCATGGATTTTTAGAACTTAACCATGCAATTTGACCAAGGAGGCAACAAATATAAATTTCAAGGCATCACTGCGGGTTCTCCTGAAGTCATCAGCTCTCATCGCATGGAAAAATTGCTCAAAAAGGTCATTCGGGTGTCATAGCCCAACTCCATGCCATACAATCCACATAGATCCCACCCATTCCCCAAGACCTCCAAGCCCTCCTTTCTAAACATCAAACAGTCTTTTCCACTCCCCAAGGACTCCCTCCTTCCCACGATGTCCATGATCATTCCATTCCCCTTGTCCCAGGAAGCCTTCCCCCCAATATACGTCCATATCACCACCCCTTTGCACAAAAGAATGAAATTGAAAAAATGGTCCAGGAACTCCTTACTACCGGAGTCATCCGTCCTAGTACGAGCCCGTACTCCTCCACGGTCGTCATGGTACTGAAGAAAGAAGGTTCTTGGAGAATGTGTCCTGACTTCCATGCTCTCAACAAACTAACTATCAAAGACAAATTCCCCATTCCTCTCATTGATGACCTCCTGGATGAATTGAGTGGTGCCCAATTCTTCACCAAACTTGATCTTCGCTCGGGCTATCAACAAATACGCATGAAAGAGTCCGACATTCCCAAGACGACCTTTCGCACTCATGAGTTCCACTATGAGTTTTTGGTCATGCCCTTTGGTTTGTGTAACGCCCCCTCCACCTTTCAGAGCCTCATGAACCATGTCTTCCGCCCTTTTCTCTGTCATTTTTTCTTAGTTTTCTTTGATGATA
>JZKD02S0260173.1:125363-162240 GCA_000966675.3 Picea glauca
TTTTAACATTCATAAACCATAGTGAATAAATCACATAAATGTAACAACTATAAGACAAAATATTTAACGTAAAAAATTTTAGACACCAGACACTGATCCCCTCTACTATTTGTAAGAACCGACCTACAAGAGACACCAATCTCCTCTATTATTTGTAGGCACTGACCTACAGGAGACACTGATCCCCTCTTTTGTTTGTAGGAAATGACCCACTGGAGACACCAATCCCCATAGATATTTTTTTTGTAGGACCAACCTACTTACATGTTTACAAGTTCTTCATATTCATTTCCTTCACTTTTCCACTTATTATTTATTTCTTCACCAAATATGCTCTGCACTCGTTACTTCTTCTTTCACCAAATATTCTCTGCACTCGCTACTTTTCTTTCTCCAAATCAACTATGCACTCACAATGTATTCTTTCTCCAGATTATCTTGAATCTCACTACTTATGATTTCACTAGATCAACTCGAAGCTCACTCCTTTTTCTTTTGTCATATCTGCTCAATGCTCACTCCTTCTTATTTTTCCAAATATGCTCGACGCTCACTACTTCTTCTTTATCTCTTCCTTCACTAGATATTTTTTCTTCTTCTTCTGCCTTAGATCTTCCTTTTCAAGTTTGGATTGCTATAGTGTCAGATCTATTTGTTAGAACATGACATCTTATCTTCGCTAATATTTAATCATCCCTCCTTGAATGATATTCAATCCTCACTTCTTAAATAATATGCATACAAATATTACATTTTCACCCACACACTTTATTTCTCATAATCCTCTTCTCCTTTTATACTTTACCATTAGTTCTACATGAAAAGTCATGTTCATTTGAAAAGACACAACTTTTATTAAATAAATGATTAATTTCCCCCTTATTTATTTGTTTTTCAACATATCATGGATAAGATACCACCATGGGCTTTAAAACCATGTGAAAATACCATGTGCACTTTTACTCCACTTTCACTTTTACTCCACTTTCATATTTACTCCACTTTTACATAACTTCATTTCTAATCCACTTTTATGTTTTACTCCACTTTTACGTAACTTCGTTTCTAATCCACTTTCACATAACTTCATTTCTATTTCACTTCCACATTTTTATTTATTAAAGTTACATTTTCTTTGAATATTTATATGTGAATACTTACTTACCCTTGACATTAATGACAATAATTTATTCAACAATCTCCCCCTTTGTCATTGATGGAAACCATGCATTCAAAAACATGTAATCCTCCAAAAATTAAAAGAATTCTCCCTTTTTGAAACTCTGCACCTATTTGTAATTCTCCTCCACCTGTTTGAAACTCTCCCCCTCTATGTAATTCTCCCCCTTTGACATTAATGGAAACGGTATTCTCCCCCCTAAACTGTGCTTCTTTACTAATTGGATGATATGAATATCACTTCCATCTTTTTTCTGAGATATGAAAATGTTTCTCTGGGAAGGGATTTGGTAAAAATATCTACAACTTTTTCCTTGGTAGCAATGTATTCCAGCTTGAAACTTTGTTCTTCTACCTATTGTCTTAGGAATTGGTACTTGATGGGAATATTCTTCTTATTTTTATGAAAAATTCCTTTTGTTATGTTTCTCCACCTTAGACTGTTCTTTCTCTTGTAGTTTTGTGAAGTAGCTCCCCATGTGAATTTACTATGTTTTCTTGTTTTAATTGTTGAGTCTTCTTTGTTTTACCATCACTCTCTTGAACTACTCCTTTTGCTACTTATTAAAAAATATGCCAAAGAATTGATATATATTTCACTATCAAAATACTACTAGCTACAGACAACTGATAGGATTGGATGGCTTCAACACGTTCTCACAATCTAGTGATAAAAAGTGAATGGTTTGTTGCTATTCAAAAACAAATGTCCATCTACAACTTATCACATCTCCATGTGCTTTGAACTTTCAAGTTATAATGTGCCTTCATAAATTCTAAAGGATATTCTAATATCATAGGTACATTGTTGGTTTGGGAGTTCTTGAATGTCATCAAATCCTTCAAGTTATGAAGAAGTAATGTCTAGAATATTGAATGAAAATTATATGCATGCTACCCATAATATAACATCCTCCACTTGTATTGTTTATGTCATCAACACTACCTACCCAAGATGCATCTGTATATGTTGTTAGAGTAAAATATTCACCTCTTGAGTACCATAAGCCGAAGTCTAAGGTGAGTCCAAGGTGCCCTTTAGACATTTGAATATCCTTTTTACTACTTGTACATGAGTTTATTTTGGTGCAACTTAAAATCGCACAACCAATCCTACTGCTTGCATAATGTCCGACCTTGATGTCATCATATATAGTAGGCTTCCAATCATTGACCTATACAATGTTTGATTTTCTTCCAGAGATTCATCAGTTTTGCTGAATTTACAACTTGTGACCATATTTGTGCTGACTCATGTTCAATATTCCTTTTAGAATTTCTTCAATTTTATCTTATTAAAAAATACATAGCACATATCCTTTCCCCTTTATTTTTGTTCTAACTACAAAAAATGCTTGAACATTATACAAAAACACTCCTGAAGAATTCTGAACACTACCACCAACAATGCAAGATAATAAGTCTCTATCAATCCAGATAGTCTCTATATCCAACATAAGAAGTAGTACATCTCCACCAACAGTTGATCATGTTTGAGTTGCTCTCATAAAATTCAAGTCAATTCAACAATAAATAGTCGAGTCAACAAGAAGAAATATGTTGGGTTCACATATCAACAACTTCAAGTATTCCACCCCTTGAGGGATCAATAATTAGAATAAATAGTTATTGTTGAAAATTCTAGTCTATGAACAACCTAATTGAAACTTAGTATAAGAATACTTAGTCGAAACTCCAATCAATTTTCATATCAGTTTGATCCTTGATCGAACACTTCCAAGGAAATCATCAGTATGTAAGCGGAACACTACATGACTGTACAACTGATGGTACACAACAATATAAAGTCCTCAAACATCTAGTCAAATGATTCCACGTCCATCCACCAATCCAACCACAATATATCTTGGTAGTTGGAACTAGTCCACAATTTTGTCTTTCACGTCTCTTCTGCAAAGATCTAAAAGAATGATTTCCATTCCTTCGATTTTTATGGTGAGGATGATGATAGGGCACATATTTTTGTGTTGACCGATCAAATAAAGTAGGCTCAGGGTCAAGTTCATTTACATGAGTACAATAACTTGGCATATCAACAACAAATCCATCTTTAACAACATGCTCAAATTCTGGCATGTGAGGAACATACATCTCAACATTATGTTCAACACAATCAATAGTCGATTGTTCTTCTAGAAAACTAGTCTAAACTCCTCCTGCAACAAATAAAACTTCCTTGGTTGTAGCAAGGCTAGGTGTAGGTAGGGAGGAAACAAAAAAATCATATCTAATACCAATACTAATGAATGGAAACCTTTAACAATTGATGATATCATCTAAGGTTTCAACACTCTTTTTAAACTTCGACTCAATAGTTGTTTTGTTAAGTTATTTTCTCAAGGAAACAATTTCATATTATAGATATTCACATTTTGATTCCTTCTTCTTTAGTTGGATTCTCACCACTTCTTCCATCCTTCTTGCCTCTTCTAATTAAAATTTTAGGCTTATGGTAATCATTTATGTTTCTTCAAGCTTTTGTGACATTTTAGGCTTTGAATCATGATCATATTCTTCATGTTTCTGCACCTGCTCTTTTTGTTTCAAATTATTTTTCCTCATCTTCTTTATTTCACTTAAGGCACATAAAATTTCTTCTTCAAGATCCACTTCTCCATCTGTTTTAGTGTTTTCCTCTTCTTCTGAACACAAAGTTTATTTGCCTTCATCAATATTTGTTTTGATTTCCATAAAAAGAATTTATTCTCTATCACTATCAGAACTTCTTTCACTACTTTCTCCAGACAAGTCACTAACCCCTTTTGAGTAGAGGCTCTTATTATACTTATAATATTTCTTCTTCTTTTAATTATTTTCATGTTCGTGGTTATTTTTATGTTGATGATTTTTTCTCTTTATGTTATAGTCTTCTTCATTATCACTTCTTTCATTTTTTGCATATGGACACTTAGCAAAAAAAATTCCTACGTTTCCACATTTAAAGTATTTAAAGGGAAACTTACCTTTGTGTTTTTCAGATCCCTTTTTTATTTTTCTCAAAAAATTTGTTTCCTCTGTGTCAGATTCACAGCTGGAACAATCGCTTGATTTGTTATCTTTGTTCTTCATCTTCTTTGAGGCTTTGAAATATGCTTCCCTTTTTATGGTTTTTCGACCTCTTCAATCCTCATTTCAAACGTAGTGAGGATCCCATGCAATTCATCTATTGTTAATTTATCCAGATCCTTTATTTCCTCAATGGTGAAAATTTTGTCATCAAATCTTAAGGGGAGTGACATCATCACCTTTTGCACAATCATAGGTTCTACAATTGTTTCACCAAGTCCTCTAATGGTGTTGATGTTACAAGGAAAATCTCTCTATGGCTAGGGGTAAACCACAACAGACGGAAATGACTGCAGAAATCAACTCTATTCTCAAGTATGCTATATAAACAAATATGCTAGCAAGACAAGATAAAAGGCCTACCTCGTCCAGACATTCGATGAAGTCCACCATTGAGCACTTGACTCAAAGCAATACACCTGCAACTTGTCCCCAAAAATCAAGAAATGAAAGCATATGGTGATAATATATAATGGTAGCACATTCAATAGCATAATCCATCAACATTCATAACAAATACACCCATGGAATAAAAATTCAAATATTTGCGAGATATTAATTGGATGAGAAAAGAGAATTTCTATTAAAATATAATCAATAGAAGTGAATGAATTACAAAATTTGGTCTCGACACGGTTCAGAACCGAGAAACTAAGTCCCTTCCAGCTGGGCTTCCACCACTTTAATCCTCCACCAAAGGAAAAATCATATAAGAGAAGCAATGAGGTTCTCAATCAAGTAGGGAAGATCTTGGGGGTTGAAAAATGTGTTTAGACTTAAAAGGACAAAGGGATGCAGACTCGATATGAAGTGAGTAATTTTTCCAGAGTAACGTTTCTCTCAAATTTGAATTCTTCTCCCCTTTTCCATAGCTCAAAGTTGGCCCATTTAGAGCCTTCAAGTGGAACTGAAGGGAAGATTCAGAATGTTTCCAGTATATGGAAGGCCAAGGATCATGAATCTCACGAGGTGATATGGAGACCTGACATAATTTTTAAATTTTGAGCACAAAACTTGATGTATGTGGGTTGTAGTGGTGCAACCTATGTAAATGCATGGTGTACAATAGGTAGGGCGCGTATATGTGGAAAAATAATGTTTTTAGCTCTAGTATTTGAAAAAAGGGAATTCAAGTCTGCATAGGGAAATGGAAAAAGGCCTTATGTGCAAGTTTGCATAGGGTGAGTCAAATCTTGCTATAACAGTTGAAAAAAGTTTCCACACAGAGGAGATAGGTTGCAACATTTTATTTATATTTCATATTCATACTCTTAAAATGTCTTCTATGAGTTTGGAGCTTATCCTTCTTGAACTTTTCATTGCCTTCATGGATGTTTTGAAGCTTATCCCATTTTTTTTTCATTGATTTACAATGCATTACTTTCATAAACTCTGCTTCTAATAGTCTGCACAAGATGGCGTTCATGGATTTTGCATCATTTTCACTAGCATTGTTCCTGACCTTATCTCATTAGGGGAATTTTGAGGTAAAAAAAGGTCCTCAAAATAGAAAATGTACCACTAAAATCCACTTTATAATAGCCAACCACAATTTAGAGGATGACATCATATGATACAGATTATTTTATAAACGATATGAAGGCAGAGATATAAGAGAGATATAACAAAGAATTACACAGAGATATGGCAAGGAACATAATGATGTAGTAAATCTCAGATTCTATTAATGATTGCTTGAAATACAAAAGACTTTAAAATGAAAAATCACATAAGCTAGCTAGAATGGTGGTAGATTATCTCTGAGAAGAGATGTGTCAGTTATGCTCATTCGCAAGAGGTTGGTTACAATGAGGCTCCAAAGGCCTTTTTAACATAAATCATAATTGAGAAAACCCTAAACATCCAAAAACCCAAACCTAGGAGATGAAGTGCCAAAAGTCATGTTTAGGGCCTCAAAAAGTTATTTAGGTCCCAAAAAAACATTATTTAGGGCCTCAAAACGACCCCAAAATTTTGGGACCCGAAAAACTAGAAAAAAACTGCCAAAATGAAAACTATTCTTTGAGCCAGTAGAATAGGTGGGAGGCCACCAATATCCACCTAGATCATTACTCCCCCCTTAGGAACAAATTTCCTCCATTGCATCAAGTGCCTGCATTAGATGAGGAAAAATTTGTTGAATCTGACCCCTGGTGAGCCACTTTCCTTGATGAAGAAACTGCCCTGCTTTGACGACCCGATGGAGTTTGATAGTCTGTTGGAAGGTGTCCTTTGTCTTGGTGTCCATGATCTGATCAAATGTTTTCATGTTAGATGCAGGACTAATTGATTTCTATAGGGACCAACTGCTAGGTCGCATCCAAAGTATCCAAGAGAGGTGGAAAATATGGTGGGAACAGTTCCACATTAAATACCGGGTGCAAGCCAAGGAAAGGAGGAATACTTAATTAAAAATTATTCTCACCCGCAACCTTGGTGATGGTGTAAGGCCCATATAGAAGTGGGTGCAACTTCCGATGAGGTAATCTAAGGCACTCTTTCTACAAATGTAACCAAACATTATCTCCAACCTGAAATTTTTGCAGTACTCGATGTTGATCATGGCGTTGCTTATACTTGGCATTCACTTTCTTCACAATATCATGAACTTGTTATTGGATGTGTTGGATGTGCTAAAAAATATTGGTTTCCCTCTCAACCTTTATCTGAGCATGGGAGGATTCTTCTTGTGTGGCTACAATGGGAAAAGCTACGTCAATGGGGGCCAATGGTTGGAACCCCAACCACACCTGAAAAGGGTTGTGGATGATAGATTTGTGGAGGGATATTTTATAGGTATGTTTAACATAAGGAAGGATTCCATCCCATGTGCTTGGATGTTTTGAATTATACATTCACAGGATATGGCCAATCATCATGTTGACTACCTTTATTTTCCCATCAGCCTGTGGGTGGAAGGAAACAAATTTGGTCAGCTTGGTGTCCATCATCGACCATAGGTTGGACCGAAAGGTGCTCAGGAACCTACTACATTGAGCAGAGATAATATTTTTTTGTATCCCAAAATGAACCCAAACATGTTTGAACAAGAGCTTGGCAGTGGCCTCGACTATGATGCTCTTCTTGCAGGGTGAAAAAATTTCCATCTTAGAGAATCGATCAATTACCACGAAGACACAATCATTCCCATGCTTGCTTTAATGTAGAATAGACATGTAGTCCATGGATATGGACTCCCAATCCCTATCTGGAGTAGGAAGAGGGGTGTATAGCCCATGTTTCTTGATGGTGTGCTTGGAATGGCATAGGCGGTGTAGGATATGATGTACTTGTGAACACCTTTTCGAAGCTTTGGCCAATAAAAATGATTTTGTAGTAGTTCCACTAACATCTCTACACCAAAATGTCTCATTTATTGACCATAATGAACTTCCCATATTAGCTTTGCATTCTCGCTTGAAGTAACACATAGATGGATCAGATGGCATAATAATCTATCTTGGAGATGAAAGTTGAGAACTATTTTTCTTGCGCTCAATGTATGATAGGAAGTAGAAAAGTCAGAGTCATTATTATATAATTATGGCCATCCATATGTTTCATGTCCACAAGATTTAAGAACTGTGGTAGCCCTTCCATCGGGGGCTGACTCAAGAAATATGCAACATGGTTGGTGATACCCTTCTTTTAGTTGATATTAAAGTGGTATTGTTGCAGGTACGTGGACCACTTATGATGGCAGTCATTTTGTAAATTTCCTTATGTCTGCATGAATTGTAGAGGCATGCGATCAATGTGGATGATCATTTCCTTCCCCATAATGTAATTATTCCTTTGTCGACATGCCTGCGCAATGGAGTAGATCTCTTTGTCATAGGTGGGGTATCTTCGAACAAAATCAGATAGATTTTCACTATGATAGGATACCAAACTCACATGTTGAGTGAGGACTACACTGATATCATAATCTAAAGCATCTATGTCACTCTCAAATGACCATTGCAGCTCTGGGAGAATGAGCACTGGTGCTGAGAAGAGGCGAGATTTCATATCCTCGAATGATTTTTGTTCGGGCATAGACCACACAAACTTGTCCTTCATGACACCCTTGGTGATATTTATTAGGGCCCAAGTGATATGAGAGAACTCCAACACAAACTATCGATAGAAGTTAGCAAGGCCCAAGAAGTTGCAGAGCTCGGTCATTGTTTTTGGGGTCGACCAATCATGGATGACTTGGATCTTTTTTGGATCAACATGTACACCCTTCTCATCCACGATGTATCTGAAATATTGGATTCTTTGTATGCCAAAGGAAAAATTCTCCAAATAGGTATATAACTTGTGTTGTTGCAGGGTTCCCAATACATGTTGAATATGTTCCAAACATTCCTCCCAAGTTTTGTTGAAGATGAGGATGTCGTCCAAATATACAACCACAAAGGAGTTTGTGAATGGCCATAATATATCATCCATCATCCATATGAATGTGTTTTGGGAATTATTCAAGCCGAAAGGCATGACCAACCACTCAAATAGGCCTTCTTTGAACTTCAATGTTGTCTTCCACATATCACTTTGCTCAATCTACACCTAGTGGTAACCTGACTTCAGATCAATCTTACTAAAACATTTGGCTCCCTTGAGCCGATCGAGAAGATCATCAATATGGGGAATCGGGTACCCGTTATTGATTGTGATCTTTTTCAAGGATTTGTAATCAATACAAATTCTCCATGTCTCGTCCTTCTTATGTAGTAGAATAATTGGGATCCTACAAGGTGAGGGGCTTGGTATGATGTGGACATTCATAATTAGCTCCTTGATCTAGCGTTTGATTTATTCATTCTCCATAAGAGAACACTTATATATAGGGACATTAGGTAGAGGAGTGTCTAGTGTCATATCAATTGAGTGCTTGACCTAATAGTGCATAGGCACCCTAGTAGGTGAGGCAAATATTTCTTTGTAATCCTTGACTATTCCATCCACCTCTTTTTTTTGGGCAGAGAGACCTCATGCATAGTTTTTAGTGGTTGTAATAACGTTCCATTCACCTTCTAATTGAACCATATAGATTAATAATATCTCGATCGGAGAAACCACCTTTATTCACTTCTTCCCAGAGATCAAAGAGACAACCATATGTGGGACTGCCTTCGATACCATGTAGAGTTGATCTCCGAAAGTAATAATGACACTACGGGGCCTAGATTCATAAAAAACATGACTCTTCCACATATATGGTTATCATATAAAATCATCACAAAATTCAAGTGGGGAAACATAAAAAAATACCTCGTCTTTGAAGGGTTTGATGAAATAGTGCAGACGACATTGTTGGCTGACGCATATGTCATGTCCCTAGCGGAGCCAATTGATGGTGTATGGTTTAGGATATTGCATCGTTGTCAAGTTCAACCTATTGAAAAGCTATCCTGATATCAAGTTCTTATGGCTACTGATTTCAACAATGAAATGGACTGGGGTTCCCTTCATCCACATTTGTGAGTGGAAAAGATGCTCCCCTTCTTTAGTCTTACTCAGTTCCTTTGGCTAGACGTTTTTGGTAGCTATGGTGACACTGGTTTTTGCATCAATGATATGTATTTAATTTTATGGATATGAATTAGATATCGAGTCAAAATCTGAACCTAAGTCTTTCATCTCAACCAACAATGACTATTTGGAGCGACATTCATTCATATTGTGCCAAGGGATTTTTTGGAACTCACACCATTTTCCAATGTCCTTCGATTTCCCATTATCCTTATTTAATGGTGGCTTGGGTGGGTTATCCTGGGGTTGGAAATCCTTTCTTTTTCCTTTCGCCTAGGAGTTAGGGCCACCCTTACCATACTTTGGTTGTTTTTTATTTGCAGACCCAAACTCCCGCTTGTTATATTGCTTGAATTTCTACTTGATTTTGACAACATATCGATAAGAAACTCCCAATGACAAGATGTCCAAAAATTTAATTTCACTTTGGATGTACTTGTGCAGATCCCCATGGTATTTTAGGACCATATTCCACTTGGATTATTTGATACCCATATTGGTGCACAAGGTATGGAAATTATTTGTGAAATATGACATTTTTTGGCCCCTCTCTTGGCACAGTGTGGTCCATCTCATGTATCTATCATCATAACTTTCAATAGAATAATATTGTTCGTTGAGGGCATCAACAAAAGACTCTGAAATGGATCCTAGCCCAAAAATTCCAAACTCATCCTCGATATATTTCTCACAATAAGTCTCCCACCAATATCTGACATGGGGAAGGACCTTAACGAGTGCAAAGGTGATATTTTCACTATTCAAAAAATTGTGGACATAGAAATAACCCTCTAGCATATTTAACCATTTTTCAAAAGCGTTGATATATATATGGCCTTCAAATAAAGGAATATAAAAGTTAACTTGTACCTTGAAGGGCATCGCAGCTCCGAAGTGATTGTTGGTTGAAGGTGCCTCTATTATTTCTGACATTCATTCAAGGATCTGGGCGAAATTATCCATCATCTTGTTCCTCTATCACACGAGGGATTCCTCGAGCAACAGTTTGAAAGGATCTCATGTCCCATATTCCTCTTTTATTCTGCCATGGAAGTTCACTTCGACATGCATGCGAAGTTTTCCTCAAGAGATACAAGCTAGACACCCAACTCTCTATACCCTAACCTCATCAAGGACATGCACTAAGGACGACAAGGAGCACACCGCTCTGATATCACTAATCCAGATTATTTTAGGAATGATATGAAGTAAAATATATAAAAGAGATATAACAAATAATTACAAAGAGATATGGAAAGGAACACAGTAATACAATAAAACTCAAATTCTATTAATTATTGTATGAAATACAAAATATTGTAAAATGAAAAAGCACACAAGCTAGATAGAATGGTATAAGATTCTCTCTAAGAAGATATGTATCATCTATGATCATTCACAAAAGGTTGGTGTTGGCACAGGGGCAAACCTAGTGTTCAACACTACAAAAACGCACCAACAAAGCCCTAACTACTGGCCCTTTTGGCAACACCTGTGAAGCAGATGAAGTCTCACTCAAGTTAGAGCCAGGGGTGGTTGCAAGACTTAGGTGTCTGCAACCTTAGCTGGGACACAAATCTATGATTATAATTCTTAAAAGAGCACTTAGCATTGATATTTATCAATATTCAGTCCTTTAGTTACAATGCAAATAAACCCTAATCATAGAACAACGTAGTGTTCAACCAAATCTAGCATCTAGCAGTGCTTAGCATGAAGGAACAGATCAGATATAGCAGATTCAAGCACTAAGAAAATTCATATAAGTCTAACCTAACATCCATATACATCATTAGCACAAATCATAAACTAATCTATCTATCTATATCAGAGCACTTGGCAAGTAAAGACATAAACACATCAAGACATCACACAAAGCAGAGCAACACAACATATGCGTGGTTCACCACCACCCTGGGGCTGCATCCACCAACTCTTCTTCTTTATTAGATTCTTCAATAGGTTACATGCAGAGAGCCTCAAAACCCTACTCCTCATAGGATAGGAGATCTGTGTAGTTTGCTAGATCCTCCTTCCTCAAGTAGATCTAAGCACACAACCTTCCACGGTCCCTCACAATGACTTTCACTTAGCTCTGCAAGTCTCACACAATATGCAGAGAGCACTTACAATCCTTCATTCACATAGCATATTAGCCTAACATCACATAGATTCATAACTTGTTCTTCTATTACATAGCCTAGACATATATTTACACATTACAAAATAGGCCTAAACATGGGTAAACCCATGGGCCGACATCCCATACCCGTTACATAATCCCAAATCCCAAAAAGGGGTCGATATTCTATCACCTCTGCTTCATCTTGCGCTTCTCCTTCGATAGGATGTTGAAGTCCCAAAATAGGTCAAACTTGACCAAAGATCTCTCAAAACTTGGTCAAGGGCCAACAGGCCCCCAACACTCACTGGTGACTCATCCCGATTCACTCTGATCTGGGTAGTTCTACCTTGAAAGCCTCGAGATTGGATTGAGCTGCTTCAACTTATTGTTGTTCCATGGCCTCTTGTGACACGAACTCTTCGATGACTACCTCATTCACAGGCCCCTCCAGGCATTGTTCAGCTGCAATAACAACCTACTCTAGTTATGCTCCTTGGCCTTCTACCTCTGTGAACAATTGGTAGGCCTTATCTTGTACAGGTTGGAGTCTCTGAGTTACTTCCATAACTCTACTCTGGATAGTGTGGATCTATTGTTGGGCAGTGCGTTTCTCTTGGGAGCGCTTCATTCTTTCCACAGTTGATAGAGGCTTCAGCTACGCCTATATCATTTTGGCTTGATACTTTGCCTCTTGGAGCTGCAAATCCAGTGCCTTTAGTTCTAGATTCTCTAACATTTTCTCATAGGTCTAGGAACTGTGATCAGTGAGTTTATTACATTCCATAGCAAGGGATTTTATTCTCTCAACTATGTTTTGAGAAGTTGCTTCTCTTTGGTCCCTTACATCATGTGGGGTCTCGGGCACTACGCAGAGCTCTAAGTCTGCTATGGGTTGTTGTAACTGCTAGATAGCTTCTGTGAGTTGTTCCACTTTTTGCATGACTCTATCCTCCACCTTTATTGCAACGAATGTCACAGAGAAAAGTGCTCTACTGACCGCTTATTTTACTTTAAGTTTCTCTGCGAGCAACTACTATTTTCCTTGCTGCATCTGTGCTTTTTCTCTATCGAACTTCGCATGGAGATAAATCTTTTCTTGTTCTACAACTCAACAATGTTCGACAAGTACTCCTTGTACTTGCATCAAATCCTGGGTAGCTTGGTCAGTTTCTTCCTATGCTCATCAGAGGCGAGCTTCGACTATATCAGCTAGTCGATGGAGTTGGGTTGGTGCATCTCCCAACTCTGGTTCTCCCAGCATAGTGGATACTGCACGACTGGACTGAAGGGCCTGTTGTAAACCTCAGAGTTCGAATTCGATCCTATCATACATTTCTTCCTGCTTGGCCATTTGTTTCTCTTCTATTTCCACCGAGGTGTCGTTCAAGTCTGCGATGATGAAATCAAAATCATCGAAGGTGAGGATGGTCTGCATATTGGTCATGGTGGCTTTTGACTTCTTCCAGGAAGAAGGTTTCTAGGGGGGAACCTTTCTCTTCTTTTATGGGTCCTCCTAATCTCTGGGTAGTATTACTTCGTTGGGCCTTTGTTCAGCTTCGACTTCATCACCACCCCTTTGGTCAGGTGACATGGAAGCATTCTTCCCTTATGTGCTGCTTAAGTTTTGTACCTCCTCGATTTTCTTCTGTCTGCTAGTATTTTGTTCTTTATGGGTGTCCTCCAGGTTGTCAATATTAGATATCTCTACAAGGTTTGCGGGGACAAGGAGGTCAATGGACCATTCCTTAGTGATTTCCTCTAGGTCTTCTTATGTAAGCTTGTAGTATGTCTGGAGTTTCTCTTTATGTTTATTTGTTCACGCTATAATGTAAGTGAAGTGTCGATCTACACTGAACTTCATCAGTGTTTGGAACCTTTGTAATGTGTTCAAAGTCATGCGAGGCTTGAATTCTATGGCAGGCTTTAGCTAAAGGTAGTATTTATGAAACACAACCTTCAACTACCACTGTTTGTTCATATCTGTTGAATACCATAGGGTAGTGAACTTCGCGACAAGAGGTTCGAACGACTCTATGTCTGGGAAGGTTTCTCCTTCCGGCATCTCCCAGGAAATAAATGCAATGAGAACCAGGAGCCAGCTGAAATGAAATTCATGCCCCTGATCCTGTGCTTCTCAGCAATCTAGCTCCAACTAGTTAACTAGGTAATTCACCCAATTCATCTATAGGCCTTCTATCCATTTCCCTGCAAGGTCAACAACAAAGTTGATGACCTGCATAGGTCGGTTCTTTCTTACTAACTTCCTAGATATTATTTTTACATGTGAGGTGCACTATGCCACTCTGAGTGGAAGCTACCTTGTAGCCTCTTGTTCCCTTCTCAACATCACCATAGGTTTCCTTTATCTTCTGTGCAAGTGTGTGATCTGTGACTTTTCCTGGATAAAATTCCTGCAGGTCAGGTCCTTGCATACTCAGGCTTGTGATCCTATGGATCAGTGTTGGGTTAACTGTAATGTGATGGTATAGACATAAGTATCTGTCATGGTAACACGACAGTAGCATCTTGACACAAGCATTGACTTCCTGGTGTCTTCTGAAGTGTGGGATCTTCATGACGTTCAACAAGGTGGACTGCGTGAGGTTCATCGTCCACGACTGGGGAATGATCTTCAAATTATTTCCTTTATTTTTGGTCAGGAACTTGTATGGGGCAAGCATGCCATAGATATTTTGATCTATGAGGTTGAATTCACTAAACATTAGTTCTGTGATCTTTTCCTGGTCTATTCAAACTATGTGTATCCCCTTTGGGAGGTATGCAGTAATTATGGTGTACTCAAAATCGCGTGGTACACTATCACGGTTCACAGTGCTAGCCAGGGGTGGGATGTAATTGAGTAGTATGGTTGGAATTAGTTTTTCATTTGCGAGGTCATATTTATGCTTGGTTCTTTTTTCTGTTGATAGCCGAGATGGTCCTACTCCATGAGAAGTCGACAGAGATGCTTTCATCATTCTCGTCGATGAATCTTGTACAGTTGTAGACATCGACATGACTCTTTCAGTCATGGGGTTGATCACAACTTCTTCAAAAACTTTCTCTGCAGCACTGAACTCAGCCGACATACATGCTCGGGATTGAAAATATTGGGTTTAGGGAGTAACTTAGACACAACAATACGATAGAGGAAATAGCACAACAATCACTAGATAAAATCAACAAGTCAATGGGCTTAGATTCATGGTTATCAAAAGTTTTCTCGGGGCATGGTGTGAGGGGATAAACAAATAACTTGGCAACGAATCTCTTGCAACGGGGTGGCAACGGGAAAGAAGCCTTCATTAACTTTGTTCTATCTGTTTCGACATGGTCCAACGGTCTAGTGGCGAACCATAAATTCCTTCCGACCCGTTTGGAGGGTCGACCGAACAATTATATTAGTCCCAATGGCTATATTGCTTTGCCATGGCAAAGTGCTATGTGACACTGTTCTATTATCTCGGCGAAGCTCCAATTTTGTAAATTTTTCTTCTGCGAAGTTTCTTCTGGAACCTTCTGTAACTTTTCGATCTTAGCTCTCTTCTTACTTAGCTTTCCAACCTTCTTTCCAGTGAGCTTTGTCTTGGTATGAATTTTTCCATTCTAATTCTTATCTTATTTTGGCATAGTTACTTCGTGTTGTTGAGATTCTTTCCTAATATTCGAGGGTGATGCTTCTCCTTTATCTGGAATAGGTACTTCAATTTTTTGTGGGTGTTCTAGTGTTCTTGCAGCTTTGACATCTGAGTCTCTGGTGTTAAATAACTTTGATTTATTCTTCGGTTCTTCAATCAAGTGTGTGATCCTTCTAGTCATAAAATATTTTAACTCTTGCTTCTTCTTCTCTAAAATTTCTTCTTCTTCTTTCCTTCTGGCATGATCTTTTTCAATCCAAGGTTTTCCTAGTAACATGGTAAATGGGGCATTTTTCTCAATAAATTTAATAATCTCAAAATCTTCCTTTGTCGAAGTTCCATTGGAATTCATAGATATCTTGGTGAGCTTTCCACATAGGTTTATCAACTTTCCTCTAAATAGCCCTATTCCTCCCAATGAAGGAGTCATAGCAGGCTTCCCTAAAAGTTCCCAAGTTCTCTCTGTCATGATATTCACCTGGTTTTCCTCATCTAGAACACATTCAATGTCAAATTCTCATATTCTTGCTTCAAGGCATTCTTTTTCTTTGAATATCTCTGATAAGATGACATGTTGGTGGTCATTCAGTGTTTCTCTTATCTGTAGCAATACTTTCTCTGATTATTTCTAGGGTTCTTCCATTTCTAGAGCTGCCTTAGGGTTTTCTTGTCTCATGTTCATTCCTTCAAGCTTAGCAATCATTCTAGAGAAATACAATACTTCATGGTCCATAGCTTTGCAACAAAGACAACTAGGTCTTCTCCCAGCGCATTCCTTAGCAATATGTCTCGGTCTTCTACAATTGTAACATAAGGTTAATCCTCTCTTTCTTTTAAATGATTCCCAACTCTTTTTTTGTTGCATGCTAGGGTCATAGTAGCTAACCTGTAAACATTTCTTTCTAGGATGATGCATCCACTTGTTAGTCCAAACATTCATTATATGAATAGGTATAACATATCTTTCACTATTCTTATCAGATCTATGCATATCAAACCTTTTTTCATCTATTAGGGCCCTAGTTTTCAAGCTAGGACAGAATCTATCGAACATACCTAGATCCATACTTTTGAAACAAAAAATTCCACTTATCTTACTTATACAAAGCACAAAACCTTCAGATCTAGAAATTTTCACTATTCTTACCTTTCTCAGAGCATAGAGCTTGCAAATCTTACCTTTTTAAGACAAACTTCTTACTTTTACCTTTCTTGAAGCAAAAAGCATTCAGATCTTACCTCTTTTCTTTAGATCTAACTTCTTTTCTTTAGCACAAAGATTTATAAATCAAGTAGAATACTACACACTAGAGCGACATATATATGCATAGAGTTTCCATAGTTTTATGTCGGATCTTTTCACAAAGCTTCTTCTTCCTTAGGTCCCAACAATCACAGTTTCAGGTCCTGGCAATGGAACCATTTGTTGGCACAAGGGTAGACCCAGGGTTCAATGCTACAACAACGCACCAACAAAAACCTAACTATCGGCCCTTTCAGCAACACCTGTGAAGCAAATGAAGTCTCACTCGAGGTAGAGGCAGGGGTGGTTGCAGGACTAACGTGTCTAAAACCTTAGCTGCAAAATGATTATAATTCTTAACAAATCACTTAGCAGTGATATTTATCAATATTCAGTCCTTTAGTTACATCGCAAATAAACCCTAATCATAGTACAACGCAGTGGTCAACCAGATCTAGCATCTAGTAGTGTTTAGCACAAAGGAACAGATCAGATCTAATAGATTCAAGCACTAAGCACATTCCTATAAGTCTGACCTAACATCCATATACATCATTAACACAAAGCATAAATAGATCTATCTATCTATATCAAAGAACTTAGCAAGTAAAGACATAAACACATCAAGACATTGCACAAAGAAGAGAAACAAAACATGTACATGGTTCACCCCCACTCTAGGGTTACGTCCACTGACTCTTCTTCTTTATTAGCTTATTCAATAGGTTACATGCATAGATCCTCATAACCATACTTCACATAGGACAGGAGATCTGTGCAGCTCGCTAGATCCTCCTTCCTCAAGTATATCTAAGCACACAACCTTCCACGGTCCCTCACAATGACTTGCACTTAGCTCTACAAGTCTCACATAGATCTAGCACTTATCATATTAGCCTAACATCACATAGATCCATAACTTGTTCTTCTCTTACATAGCCTAGACATCTATTTATACATTAAAAAATAGGCCTAAACATGGGTAAACCCAAGGTATGACATCCCATACTCATTACATAATCCCAAATCCCAAAAAGGACCCAAAAAGGGGTCAAGATCCCATGATCTTTGCTTCGTCTTGCACTCCTCCTTCGACAGGCTGTCAAAGTCCCAAAACAGGTCAAAATTGACCAAAGATCTCTCAAAACATAAATCATAAATGAGAAAACCCTAAAAATACAAAAACCTAACCCTAGGAGATGAAGTGTCAAAAGTCATGTGGGCCTCGATGGGGTAAGTTGGTACATCAAATTCCTAGGGTTGTAACGTTTTCATACGATCTTCATTTTAGGCGCACAATATCTTGTTGGAAATAACTATCTGAGGAATAAACATTTTTTTCACACTCTGTCTAAAGCCTATGGTGTGACTATGCCATGCCCAAAAAATGTTGTTTTGGGTCTCAAAACAGTCCCAGACGTCTAGCACTTGAAAAACTAGAAAACAATTGCCAAAACAAAAATTGTTCTTTGAACCAGTTGAATAGGTGGGTGGCCACCGATATCCACCAGGATCATCATCCCCTGGGGATGACTTGGAATTGGTTGGGTTAAAGATGGTGAGTTGTCACATTTTGAATGGTGGATGGAAATATAGAGTTAACCATGGTAATACTATGAGTACTTTTAAAACCAAAACATAAAGTACTCATAATAAATCCTCTTTCCCACTTTTTAATAAAATAATATTATTGTCCTCTCATATGTCTTTGGAAAAAAAAGTACCTTTCCTTGCAAGAATATCCATATTTTTTCACTCTTCTTCTTAATAAATGTCATACATTCTATTTTCTTTATTGTAATTTGTTTTTGTATTCCTCTTATTTATTATTTGACTTATTATATTAAATGGTTTAAAAAAAAATCAAATTCCAAACCGTGTCATCAAAGGTCGGGCCGAGTTGTTTTACGGTTCTTTTTTTGTGCTTTGAGCGAGTTTGACAACAGGGGGAAGGGACGACGATTTGGTTTACTATTCTTCATTTTTTAGCTTTGAACAGGTTTGATAACAAGAGTTAGCTGTGATTTGTCTTACTATTGCTTCATTGGGCATTGGGTGATTTTGATAATAGGGAGGAAGCTAAGATTTGGTCTACTATTGTGTGTTAAGGATTTGGGAAAGTCTAGTAACAGGGAGGAATCCGTTCTTTTAGAAATGGATTTAAGGAATGAAAATAGAATACTAGTGGTGAATGGATCACATGTGCATAGGGTCGAACGAGGGGTTAGAGAAGGCTTCAATCTCAATTTACTGGGATGAAGAATGGGTTAGAGAAGGTAGTATGTCATTTTTGGCCACTCTTTTGAGGTTTTTAATGGAGGAAATTGTTTCTTTTTTAGGAGAATAATCCATTGTCAAGAAGAAAATCACCTTGTTGTTGATGTCTACCTTTGACCCAAAAAAATGTTTTTGTGTTGTCGTGATGTGTGTGCATGCTTCTTTGTCACTTTTCTCATTGGTAGAGAATAAAGGCTTGGCATTATATTTGTATCTCTTAGAGCACATTCAACTATATTGGGAAGGGGATTTATAGGAAATCTTAAAACAAATCCTTAGAAGAAGCAATCATTGGAGATCAAAACATGCCTTGTGGGACTTGTTGAACCTCTTCTGATTTGATGGGCTACAATGCAACAAAACTTTTGGTCCAAGATTGATTTTTCAAAGTTATTGTACCATCTTACCTAGAGGTAAGATCTAAGTTCCCAGCTATGAGAACTATGATATGAAATTTAGAAATTTTTTATAATCAACTACTTTGTAAAGAACATTTGATTTTTTTTTTATTCAATTGTGTATTCATTTCACTTAAATTCTCACAAATTTAACTCATGGTTGATTGAAGATTGTTTTTAATATGTTGCTAGATTCTTCTTTTATGTTCTTGATTTTCATAGATTTCATTATGTTCTCTGCATCAATCAAATATCACTATTTTCCAAAAGAAATTGTATTATTTGTGATGACCTCCCAACCTGTAAGCCACATATGCAAAGTCTTAAAACATATTCTACTACATCTATGATCAATACTACTCTAAAAATATTATGTCGTCAACCAAAATTCCTCCTCTAACAGAGTATGGAACTCTTTTTTCCACAACATTCTAACTCTCGGTACTATATTTCAGTGCTCATTACTAGACGTTAATTCTCCTTTACATGACCAAGTGTTAGAACCATGTTCCAACCTCCATTCATTAGCTCCTTTATATTTAGCACCCAATATTTATTCTCCTCACGAGACCAACTCCTCATGTAATAATTAGCACCTAAGTATTTGAATCCAGGCACCTAAGTCCCATAGCACCTCATGATAAAATCCATAGGCTATTAGAGTCGTTTCTATTTGGAGTGCATCCAAAAACTGTTAGGGTAAGACACTCCGATGGATCAAAGTTAATTACTCCAATGAGTCAGATTTAGAGACTCGATCAACAATTGATCCTGACCGTTGGTTTTTCCACTCCGATGGACAATTACAATTGCTTGTCAGAGTTTTGACATCAGAGCTTTAGGGGAACCCAAACAGTGAGGGATATGATCTACAACTGATCTAGACTATCGATTCTCTTCTCTAACAAACGATCAGATTATGATTCCTCTCTTTCAGAATGGTTGTCTCCCATCAACCATTGAGCAATTCTTGACCCGAATTTTTTTTTTAACCATTGATCTCACTTCTGAATGGAAGGCCCGATCTTCATAATTGTTGGATGGTTTGATCTAAACTATGCTATATCTCTTATAATTGGATCATCATTGATCCTTTCATGATCAATGGTATATTATGATCTCTACATTTTTCCTCCTCCCAATCAAATCCAAAAAGATATGACCAATATGGCATTTCCACATGTCCCTTCTAGATTCATTGATTTCTACCACTCTGAATTAATCTCTACCATTGGTCACACTGCCTTCATCAAAGTACTCTTCATTATTGCACTTAGAAACACTAACTTCGAAATCCTTTCACCATTGCGTTAGAATACGAACTCATGACTACTTCTTTCCATCAATTTGGATAGATGCCACTCTAGATCTATTCTCATCCATCCATTATTAACAAATGAATGAAATTATTGACCCCATAAATCAACGTTCACGATTTAATTCTTCACCTTGATCAAACGATTATCATTTCTCCTTCACTACAAAGAACACGCTCTGTGTTCTTTGAAGGGGTTTGAACCTTGATTCACTGATACACAGAGAGTTAGATTAAACTCAAATTCTCCCTCAACTGTATTCATTTTAAAACTATCAACTTGGCCCTCATTTTCCATTATGTTTGGATCATCGATCGTTCAATGATCAATGATCAAGGATTACGATCTCTCATCCTCCAATATAATGGTTTTGATGAAATTTAACCCCAAAACTTTCACACACTTTGTAGAGTCTGATATGGACTTTACTTACTCAACACAAGGACATCAATACAATAGAAAGACACCCAATCTCACACTAACACATAGAGCCCATAAACACACATGGAATTCTATTAATGAATCTTGTTATGAGGAATAAATATGTATGGTTTGGGGAAGGACCACAACATAGAAAATAACACCCAAAAATAAACTCAAATCTCAAGTATGTTTGATAAATGGAAATTCCAACAAAAGAAAGGCTAGAATCCTACCTCTTATGGGCGTTCATAGGATACCATTGTTGAGCTCACAATCTAACGCTTGATACCTACAAATTGTCCAAAACATCCAAGATACAAAATCATATGGAAAATGTATGAAATGTTAGCATATAAACTAGCATAATCCATTAACATGTATAGAAAATTTACCCATGGAAAATAAAATTTACATTTGCAAAATATAATTGAATGAGAAAAGAGTATTTCTATTAATATAATCATCAAGAGTACATAGGTGAAAACCTCCTATATCAACAACTCATCAAAACCGAGAAACTAAGTCCCCCCACCTAGTCCTTCACCACTTCAATCCTCCATAAGGAATTCTCACAATTTTTAGGAGTAATTGGGTTCCTCCTTCACAAGATAGGGAGAGCTTGGGGGATGAACATAAGGAGAGTTCAAACTTAAAGGACTAAGGGATGTAGACTCAAGGATTTAATGTGAGGAAAAATTTCTCCAGAGTGTACTTTCTCTCAACTTTTCTCTTCTTTCAAGGCTTTTATATGTCTCAATATATAGCCTCCAAAGGGAATTGAAGGGTTGAATCAAATCATTTCCAACATATGAAATGCCAATGATCATGAATCCCATGACTTGGCATGGAAAATCTGAAATATTATTAATTTTGAGCACAAAACATGATGTACGTGGGTTGTAATGGAGAAACCTACGTATACACAAGTTGTATAATTGTAGCCCACATATATGTACACAATTTTAAATTTTTGACCTTTTTACTGAGAAAAATGCGGAAATTGAGTTTGCAGAGGGAAAGGGTAGGCCACCAAAGCATGATGCATAGGGTGTGGAAAAAATTTCTATAACAAATATCTGTACAAGTTATCATGGATAGAAATTTAGGTTAGTTGTGATCAACTTTACCGAAACTATAGGTATGGTTGCTTTGACAATGCAAATGAGACATTTTAGGTTGTGTCAGACTTTCCAAATCAACTTATGACCAGTGATTCCCATTAATTTTTTGAAATCTAAATCTTGAAAAATTATCTAATAAACATTTTTTTTAGTCTTAAAATGCAGTCCATAATTTTCAGTGGAAAACCCTCTCTCTTAGAAAAATAATAGCACACATATCAAGTCTTTTTCCATAAAATCATTTTATAATATTTCAATTTCATCTTTTTTTTTTTATAGAATAGCATACTACTTAAATTTCTTCATTTCATTTGTATGTTGCAGAATTCAATGGATCAACGACATCCCAAGAGTGAGTTGAAATCAATTGTATTATAAAACAATATTGATGATCAAGGAAAATGGGTCACGATGCCATTATCTATTGGGTCATGGATAACAATGAAACAATCAACAATTGGAATCCATGGAGTAAAACAAATATGTCTGCAAGACATTCACATCCATTGGAAAGGTTTGGTAAGAGGATTTAGGATGAGTAATGGAAAAGAGAGATGTGAAAAGAGAAAGTTTCTACTTATGGAAAATATGAAATGTTTTGAATTTTGAGCACAAAAAATGATGTATGCAGGCTATAATGGAGCAACCTACATATACATAAGTTGTATAACTGTAGCCCACGTATATTTACAAAATTTTGAATTTTTTACTTTTTACTAAGAAAAATGGGGAAATTGAGTCTGTAGAGGGAAAGGGTAGGCCACCAAAGAATGATGCATAGGTTATGGAATAAATTGATATAACAGATTCCCCCTAATGTGTGAGGTCAAAGGAGTAATTATGATGTCTGAAATACATTGCAATTCCCAGAAGTGGATTAGTGAAGACCCCACTAGAGGAACTAGTCACTCGTCAGAATGCTACTATAAATATTGACTTTGTACACATGGTTGCCAATATGAAGTACACTGTATATCCATGTCTGTGTGTAGAAGATAACTATTCATGGCCACAAATAGGTAATACAAAGTATAGATATGACATAGGTGGTCATAGGCATGAACAAAACAAGTGGAGTCTAGTCTCAAAATCAATTGAAGATATATGTATACAATGAAGTACAATCGGATCTTCCATTATAACTAAATTTATATAGGAAGGGTGCGATGAAAGACAACAATAGTGCAATTTTGCATCGTGTGAATAAATTATTTGAAGTATAACATAATGAGACTTTGTTTAATTACTGATCATTGAATTATATTGTTAACAAACGCGAGACAACCCACCAATGATGAAAGTAGGTGTTAAGGCACTAATTACATTCAACAAGTGTGAATAAAGGTATTGAGGTCAGACACTTGAAGAATCCATCAAGCAGGAGAAATGAATGTATTCCCAATTGTCAATGATGAGAGAACCTTCCATTGATGACTGCAAGCCTCCAGTTACTCTTATGAATCTAGATTTCAATTCCAGAATAGATGAGCTAAAGTCGATGAAATGAGATCCGCTAAAAGGAGGGCATTAAGGTATACCCCATAATCTAGTGCAAGGTACAAAAAAACACTTGATGATTAGGAAGAAATCATATGAACATGATATGCACAAACCAATGACCATGTGCATCTCTCACATGCACTAGATGCAAGTAGTACATGAAAGATACCCTCTAAATAGCAGCCGATAATGAAAATTTTTGACAGAGGTAAGGAAACCACTAATAGGATCTAACAAAATCCAAGACACTACATGAATCCCAATATGTGAATATATTTCTTATTGTCAAACATAAAGGAAACCACCCATTAAGTGACCAATGAAGAGATTTCATATGTTGGGTTCAAGGTCACCTACCAATGATGAAAGTAGGCCCAGGGTGCAAGGTAGGACATCAAATTCATGTGATTCTGAGATTCAGTTGTAAAGGGATGGTCGACATGCAAAGTCAAAAATTATAAGGAATGCCCGACATAGGTTTTGGCATCCTTTGAACAAGAGCATGAGACAGATGGATAAATCAGGAAGCATAGAGTCAAAAATGAACATTGACAAAAGTTTTTGATGTAGGAGTCATCAAAAAACTCTCCATAGGGAATCAAAGAATAACTAGTCGGAGGAGTAAACTCTTAGTAACAAGGTCAGCTTCCCAAGGCCATACTAAACCCAAACCTTTCATAAATGTGTTGATGGATCTTAAATCCATAGTTCAACAGTAGGAACCAAACCCACCACCGAGGCCCAATTAGACTCTGTAGTGTTTGGAATGGAATGGTTCTCCAGATCTTGCGATCTGGCCAATTAATCGATGGGCTTTAATGTTTTCTTTTGAAGTCTCTTCCTTCAGTTTGGATTATATCTTTTGTATTTTCCCTTGGGTGAGACCAATGTGAGGTGTAAGCTGGTATAAACCAACTTGGCAAAAAAACATAATTAAGTTCTAACTACTAGGCAAGAGGCCAAGCTTGGGATAACCCACTACTCAAACATGCAGACGACAATTCTATACCACAGGCCTAGTACTAATACGTTAACCATGTGAGCATCCAATTACCATCTAAGATTACTATTTATCATAAATAAAAACACATTATGAAATAATATAACGGCAAGAAAAATAATTCATCTACCATGATCATCCATCACATAATCACACAACAATTCATCATATTCATCATTAAAGAAAAGAATAGCAAAGCATTGCACCAGATAGCTTGACAATAAATTGGACAACTCTTACTTGTTACATCTATTCATGAAACAAGATAGGAAATAGTTCTTCTCTACGTCCACTCACACATGAATTTGATGAAAATAACTTTGTCTTTGGTCCAGAAGGACTTCTCAATTCATAGCAGCTTCAAAATAATTCTTAACAACCAGAAAGAAAGATTTCTTGCAACAACCATGGCCCTTTAACTAATTGGTCAATTTATTTATTTATAATGTAAATTTCAACTGAAAATAATGGCTAAGTGCAATTTGAGAAAAACAAAAATCGCCACGTGGCGTCATCTTCTAACAGTGTCCTTAATAGTCAACTTAGGATGTCACTCAAAAGGGTGACTTTTCTCATATTCTGACCAACTAATAAACATCTCTTCACAGGCTTGGGCCCATGGAAATCTATTTTGTTCCATCGGAGCCCCGTAAAATCCTCTAAACTCCATCGCATGCGCCCTATATTTCACCAGACTGGTGTTTAACTGCTATAGCATAGTCTGAGCTATGATTGAATGTTCCATAAACCTTTGCACTTGTCTTGGAGCTGTGTCAGTCACTTTCTCCATCTCTTCGGCCCATAATGCATCTTGCCTAGTGTGCAATTCGACTACATCGCGTAGCTCAGGGGTGCCGAACTCAGGGAGTCTGATATCCTTCATCTCTTTATTGATTTTAACCCAATGTTTTTTGCATTTGGCCCACTTCTCTTGAATGTCTCGATGTGGTTCCTGCGACATCTTAGCCCAATACTCAGTTGTTCTTTTCATGCGATCGAGACTTCTTTTTCCCAACATATAGATGTTGTATTCTTTTTTATCATGAACCTGATGAACTGGATCAATGTACTCGAGTCTCTCTACATCTTGATGTGCCTTTTCATGCCATCAATCCATGTCCTTGCACGTCAGGAGTGCCATGAGATTATCCTCCTGGAATTCAAAAATCTTCGCAGTAAAAGAGTGCCACTCCTTATTGAACTGGTTGTAGGCCTCTTCGAGCTCACTCCTTAGGTAAATCGTTGTTTGAGTGTTGCCCTAATAGTATTCAACTAGGTAGTGAAAATGTTCTACTTCCTTCTGGACAGTGGCCAACTCGGTTTCATCTTGTTTGGATCTGTCCCGGGTGGCTTTTGAGATCTCCATTCCCACACCAAGGAGCTCCAATGTTCGAGAATTTTATGTGTTTATCAAGTTCTCCTCTATGGTGATGAGGATGGAGTGATCCAATGTGATCCTCCTTTTCTTTGTGGTTGTTTGCATCATGTCTTTCCTCTTTCTATCATAAGATATCGCATAGAGATTTGCTACTTCTTACACTGTTTCAGGAATCTGTTGATCACCCCATGTGAGTGTGTTTCCCAGACTTTTGGTGGTGTGAATTTCTTCAAGATCCGATTCTCGAACTTCCTCGTTGTGCTCTGAAGACTCGGCCTCTTCTTGACTCTTATCGAGGATAGGAGTTTCAAGTGAAATAGAGTTGTTGGGAATGGGTTCAATAATTACTTGTGAATTGTCCGTTGAAACGCCAACGTCCTTTTGTGAGAATCCTTCCTTTGGCTTACCCGATTATGATTTGTCGTTCAGATTGTCTTATTGATTGTTCGGCGCATCGGAAATATTTGTGTCGAGGCCTCTTTCGACTTCCTTTTTCTTTTGTGGAATTTCCTGGGTTTGAACCTCGAGAGCATGAGAAGAAGTCTTCTCAGGTCCCTTTTCTTCTTGGACACACACAGGGGTTCTTTGAGATGCTTCTAGGCTCTCATCATCACTGTATACATTGATGAAATCGGTCAGAGGTTTAGGAGCACTTGGTTCTATTGATACCTGTCCTATCTTTGGTTGATTCATCTCACCTGCCAGTGAATTGGCCGGTGGTGTTGTGGATTCATGGCCATCTGAGCTGTTGGTGTTATCAAGGTTTATGAAATCAAGGTCGCTTGGCTCCACCGTCCTTTCTTCTAGGCTATCGGTAGGAAGCCTTGGAAAACTGACGAGGTCGGGGTTGTCTTGCATCCGCTTCATTAACAGTTGGGCTTGTTGATACAGGAGTGACCCGCTCTCCTATGCATTCTAAGTCTCAAGGAGATCCATATCCTGTACTGGAGTTTCCTAGGATATCTCGATTGTTTCGGTATATTATTGAGAAGCTTCCACCACTTTGACTGATTCAGATATTATCCTTTCTTCTCTGGCCTTGAGGATCTCTTGAACTGATTGCTCCAAGATTGTTTCTTTCTCATCCAAACTCATGGCCTTAAAATTAGTTTCTTTAGGATTATCCATCCTTTCCACCACCTCATCCCGGTCTTGAGTGTTCTCAATGAAGATTTCATCCTCAAACCGGTCATGGGAATAGGACCAAGAGGATGATACCTGTGACACATGCTTTGTGACTAGACCTTTGGGATCATGCTTACAAAAACAACCAGTCCATAATCAAAATTCTAATTGAATTAATCCTTCTTACTTGGCCTACATGGTGTCTTTGACCACGTAGAAGCCAATATGAAACCCATAAGGTATGAAGGCCCGCTTCTTGTCCTTTACCAAAGTGGCGTTGTAACCTTGAAAAATGGTCTGATAACAGATTTCCCCTAATTCTAATCGATCAAGGACATATACATGTAGCAGATGGGTTGCTCCTATGGCACTAAAAAAATTTGATGTAGGTCTCACACTTATCTAGATACTAGTGGCCTACTTTCAATACCACCCTTTTGGCTGCATCCGATGGCCTTGGGCATTCTTTATTGAACAACAAAGAATAAATGTGTGCAATAAACTGGTCACAGATGAGTGAATGATATTTCTTTTACCTGTCTTCCCAAAGGATGTTGAAGTATACATTGACCGAGAGCTCAGAGGAATGCCATATTAATTTCATTCCAGCAAATACGTTCTTAGCACAGACGACATTCAGTAGATACAAGGCCATGTAGAAGGAAGGGGTTTCTCCCTCTTTTGGTGTCTGATCTTGTCATATGCAAGTGATCAACTATTTGGAGATGACTGAAACCTAGTTAAAACCTATTCCATAAATGGCTAAAGTATAAGCCAGAGGCATCCATGCCTCTGAAAACCCGGTGATGTCTTTCTCCCCATGCAATCGGTAGAGAAGGGCCATTATATAGATGTAAGGCTCTCTCAAGTTGGTCATTGGGTACCAACCAGAGGTTTGATTGGTGAAATTTTTATCCTCTCGCCACCAGGATGCCATAATCTTGTTGGTGTCATGCTTATGATAAAAAATCAAAACAAATTCAGTGCTTAAACGTTCTTCCAGCTCCCTGAGCTTGTAGTAACTCTGAACTTCTACTGGGAGGAAAACCCCAATCCATCCACCATTATCGTCATTAATCAAACATCTATGTGTATCAGTGTGGTCAATAATCCATTTCAAGAGTTCGATGCAAGGAAATATCGGAGTCCTACTTTCCACCATGTGCAAATAAGCCTTTCGGACATTCGAGATAACTTCGTCGTCGATTTTTCTCATATCAAGATCATTGTGTGGGGCATACTCGAGGGTTTCCTCCTTCTTGATTTTATTAAATAGTTCTTCCTAGTGAGGGAAATTTTTTTTGGTCCCAATGTTTCCCTCTATGTCTCCAAAGGCCGAGGGCTGGACGAAGGCCTTCTTGGTGGCTGTCTTGATGACAAGCACTAGATTTGGAGCGAATTCCAATTGCCTTACGAATGTTGGGGAGGAACCTTCTCCCTCCTTTGGTTCTTGTAGCTTTAGCACCCTTGTGGATTTCCTGGTGGTCGGTTTCTTCAGAGCCATTGTTCCTGCAACTGAAAACGATGTTTTAGAAATGTGTACAGAATAACGTTGGACGAAAACCTATGAATTGAAGCATAAAACACCCATAAGTCGGTACATACCTATAGTGATTTCTAAAATTGTTGTTTTAATACTCATTGGACCTTGGAATCTTTCTTAGGCTCACCCATCTTTCTCTTCTAGGTGCTCTGAAATTATTTGTGCGCAAAATGAGCTCATACAAAATGACTCAAAAGAATATAACGGGAGAGATCCTACCAGTTGTATCAACCAGTTAATACGAGTAATGGATGCAATTCAAAACAACCTATCATCGAATCCTTGTAAATAAATTCTACATTAGTTGATGGTGGGGCATGAGGGGAGATGCATTGTATCGGGAAGTTTAAACGGTCCTTTTGGTTTACACATGAATTAGAAACTGATGCATGATATTGGAATTAATTAATATTTTAAATGCATTGTATCTAGCATATCTTAGAGATAGAACATCCCATCACGTCGCATTTCTCAGTAGACAAGTTGGGTATCAACGATGCCTTATGTATGTTTTTGTTGGTATCCTTCTTAGAAAAATTATGATGTCGATAGCATTTCGGCAGTCGGATATCAACGATATCTTTCCTTCACTCGTGCGATGCTTACTTTATTCAAAACTTCCTGACACCGATGAGGGTCACTCATTGGCGACATTTCTTGTGTAATGCATGTTGTGTAATTAAGACTTCCTTCCGTCGATGCCGATGGGGGTTGGGACTCGGCTAGTTTGGTCCTAAGCATCTCTTGGTTCTTTAATTAAATGTTGGTATTTGTTAATTCATGATGATTTTCGATTGCCTAAACAACTTTGAAAGACTTTAAAAATGAAAAACAGAAGACGAGCAAACACAACATTTTCATACTAAGATCGAATTAGATGTTTGCAAGAGATCAAGTGGTAACCAAAAAGTGAAATTTGACGTAGACGTTTAGGGTGTGTTGAGTGATCAACAAAATTGACTAAAAAATGTGTTCTCTATTCAAAGGCGACACAATTGTTGTCTATAGAATATAACACTTTTTTCCCACCCTTCTTTTTTTTTTCATTTTTTTTTTTTTCACATTATTAAAGCTTGAAAAAGACGTAAAAGAATGTCATGATACAAGAGAGGAAATGAGTGTTGTGAACAAGGAAACTAGTTCCATGCAGTGGAACATACCTATGCTTGATGCAAGGGAACACATACAGGATATGCACACTCAGGGGGATGTTTCCTCTAGGGGTAAGGGGTGTCAAGATGCAAAATATATATGAAAGGCATTGATTGGTGAACATTGATAAATGTTGGGGAAATGGGCTTATAACGAGAAATAAGGAGCCTACATTAGGCTCATCAATGCAAGAATGATAATGAAATGCAATTACAACTCAACATTTGTAGCAGTCCCATGGGTAATGGTCAGAATACTATATTGAGGAGAAATATTAAGTTTCAACACAATTTCATAGCAGGACTTTAAGGGACTCCCAGACCTATAGAGTAACTTTTGCATGGGCACCAAATGGAAAAAGGGATCTAAATAAGGAACCCATGTTTGGTAAGTCTTTACCACTTAATAATGACACTTCTAGTAGCAGCGAGGAGGTTTCAGGTCGCTAAAAAAATGGGTTCGTATCTAGGGCATATGAATCGTGATCATAAGATGATGCAAAAATGCAAAGCTAGGTGAAAACCTAATCTATATGTTGCTAACGATATATACCTACTAGAGGCACAAATGGGATTAGGAACACAAAAACAATATCATAGCCTAAAAAACAATGCTTCAAACCAAGTCTTACACTGCATAATTAGTCCATATGTTTTAAAAAATAGGAAATATAGGGATAAAACTACAAAAGTGGGTAAAAAATTTCTATAAATAGTTAAAAAAATGAGTTTTACTATGTCATTTTGAGTTTTTTACCTTTATAGTGATTTTGAGCTTATTGCACCCATGATCTTCCAATGACAATTTGGGGAGCTACAGTCAACAAAATTGAAAACCATCTAGACCAAGTAATTTTTCATTCCCTTCTCTTCCATTTCAATGGTTTAAATTTTTTAATTGGTGCATGTTTTTTAAGATTTTGAGGCTGCAAGATGGGAAACTTAGTGTGCTTGGGATATAGTTCATTGGGCCGTGTACACGACCCAATATACATGGGGAAAAAAATATTTCCTGCATATATCTAGCCATTTATGCGACTTATTAAACTTTTTCCCACATACAAGTTTGTGCATGAGTTTTTTTTATAAAAAATGACTCAAATTTCTAAATTTCCTTTGCAAGATGGTGATTGAATGGAGAGAGGGGGAACACAAGGATGTGGATTCGGAAATGCAAGGTGATCTAAAGGCCCAAAAATCATTACAAAGATGTGGGATTTATAAATTTTGGGCTATAAAAGGAATAAGGGAACAAGCGAAATTGCTTCAGATTTTAATAAATTACTGGGATCCAGAGGTCAACACCTTCAATCTTGACGGGAAAAAATTGAGAATTGAGATGGAAGACATATATTTCATCATAGGCTTGTATCTCCAAGGCGATATGGTAAACGTTGAGGCCCAAGGGGATATGGGTGGGATGACCATAGAGGATTACATCTCCACCTACTATGTCATAGATACACAATAAGTAGGGAGCCAAATCCCTATTACTGAGATTGAGAGCCTGAGTTTGAAGATTATTGTGTTGGTGCTCACACATAGATATGGATCATCCTCATTAAATCAGGAATGGAGGCCACTTATGTTTTATGTTGTGGAGTGTTTGAGATGCACAATTTATGATTGGAGCACTTTTCTATTGGCAAACTTGAAGAGATATCTTACCAACTACAAACTTGGAAGGATGAGAAACTTTGGGTTTTCATATATATTATGTAAATTTTTCTTTGAGAGGGTCCCAACCCTTAGTCCTAGAGTAGAATTTCTTCCACACAGTCTATGTGATCTATCCATGACCCACTGGACTGAAGTGATGAGTCAGTTGGGAGGTGGTAGGGTGCCAACCCCCTATAATGATGAGTCTTTTCACTTGTGGCGACGACGGATCATTTCCATAGATGACTATTCCTATGAAGGGATTGACTACTGAGGGGATCAAAACATGCCATTGCCACTAGGATCCACCTTTGGGGAGATTGGTATGAAGTTTAATTTTTTTATATTTCATTTTTTTGTTTTTTTTTATTTGATAAATGAAAAAAAAAAACACAAATATGTTTTGAATGGCATCATATATTAACGTTTGAATCTCTTATGCATATGTAGGTACACGACGACTGGATGGATACCCACAAAATCGACGCAGGGGCCGAGGGGAGGAGATGGTTGGTGGAGAAACAAAGTGATTTCTTCAAAACTTGTAGGGAAGCCTAGCACATCTGATGCATAAGATACCTATGGTCTAGGTCGAGGAATTTCCCGAGGTTATGCAGAGGTAGGTTGTAGGTGTACCATTTGTGTGGGTGAGACTACTTCGACGTCTCTCTAATGCTATAGTATGCTACCATGATACGCACCTGGGACCTCAGGCTTAGATGCCATCATAATTCAATGTATTGGTGACACACACACACACACACACATATAGGGATAAAAGTCCAATTTTGTACTATGATACCATATTTTTTGAACTAGACGAATGAGATACAAAAAATTTGGTCTTCGAATTTACTTATATATTTTCAAATGGATGAATGTATAAATGTATGAATGTAGATTTCCTTTAGTTAGTTATGTGACAAATGCAAATCTAAATGTAATTAGCATATGCATCAGATACTTGATTAGAATTTATAGGGATATGATTATAAGTAATGAAATCAAAATATCATTCCAAAAGTCATTCCCGAAGGAATCGCCAGAGTAGTGTACGATCCCTAACCTGATACATGTGGTTCAAATAAGACATGACTAAATGATATTCCAGGAAAACCTATAAATATTTAACACCATGCGAAATGGAATCATGTAATAGCTCAATAACGACGCTATACTCAGCCACATTGTTTGTCGATGGCTTCAGGCAAACACCTCTTGAAGACACCAGTTTTCCCTCAGGTGAATAAATAACCCAAGCAATGGAAGCTACATTCCAACTATGATGACTGGCATTGTCTATGAATCCTAAGAAAACCAATGATTCCATTGACATATGTCAACCAAGGGGACACTCAATAAGAAAATCGATGACACAAAAGAACAAAAAGAAAAATATATATACTAAAGTACAATAATATACAAAGCTCATGCTCGAGCTCGATGGCTCAAGAATAATACTTTTTGAGATAGATCCCATTTATGTTCAGCATGTTCCCTTCATAATCATCTAACTCATATGCTCTTTTTTCAAGGACACGTCTCACGATATAAGGACCGTGCCAAATGGGATTGAATTTTCCTTGCCCTAATAGTTCTTTAGCTTGGTCATAAAGAAGGACCAAGTCACCTCAGTGTACTCTTGGGGATGGACAAATTTATCATACTGGACCTTAACACATCACTTATTCATCTTGATGGATAGGATGGAATTTTACGTTTCTCATTGAGTTTCTCCAAGTGTACAAGGATTTCTTTGAGATCAATCATGTTAGGTAGGAGATCAATCGATAACTTAAGAGAAGGAATCTTTCATTCAATCGAGAGAACCAACTCCACTCCATGAACTAATTGGAACGGTGAAAGACTGGTGGAAATGTTTATTGCAATTTGGTATGCCCAAAGAGTAGGGTATAGCATCACATGCCAATTAGATTTACTCTTTCTGATAGTTTTTTTTTAAATGGATTTCAGAGATTTATTCAAATCCTCTACTTGGCCATTTTCCTAGGGATAGTATGAAGAGGAATGATCTTGCTTGAACCCCAGTTTTTAGGCCAACTCTTTCATCATATTCTTCTGAAAGTGACTACCATGGTCAATGAAAACCTCCTTCAAAATTCCAAACTAAGCTATGATTTGATTGAATACAAAGTGTCTTGCAATATCACCATCAAATTTAATTGTAGGCATGGCTTCAACCTACTTGGTAAAATAGTCCATGGCTATGATAATTTGATGGTTCCCCCCAATTGAGGTCAGGTTTAAATCCATGAAATCCACTCCCCAGTTGGTGAAGGGACCAATTATAATGACTAGGTGAAGAGGGGAAGGGTGCGAGCACATATTACAAGAGAACACATGGAAAGGGTGACACTTCTTGACTGCTTCTACACAATCTTTAAAAATCTATGGAAAAAATAACTAGCTCGCAATATTTTTTTGGTTGTTGCAATCCCATATAGATGACCACTACATGTCGCACTATGACAGTCATTGAGTAAAAATTCAACTTCTTTGTAAGTCAAAAAATGAAGTAGAATAGAATCCACCCCTCAATGATACACATTTTCACCGATAATGAGATAGTTTTTGGCTTGATGGCATACACATCATCGGTCATCCCTTAAAATATGTTAGATAAGCTTCAGAGTTTGAATATATATCATAATATCTCCATACTAGGGGTCCAAAGATGAGATAAGGAATATGTGCTCATCAAAAAATGATTCATCGAAAATGGTATCCTCAACCTGCCTAGGGAAGTTCGACATTAATTCCACAACGACTAGCAATTTATTATGTTTTGTGGAGACAAAATCAAGATCAAACTCCTACAAAATCACATTCCATTTATTGTATTTCCTCCTTATGATACACCTTTTCAGGACGTATTGAAATGGATTGACTTCAGTGACCACGGTAGTCTTGCGAAGTAATATATAATGGCGCAAGATTTGAACTGCATGCATGGTTAATAAGGATAGCTTTTCCATGTGACAATACTTAAGTTCAAGACCGATTAGATTTCAACTAAGATAAAATATAAAATTCTCATGGAGATCGTTATCCTCCTGAATGAGAACCATACGAACTGTCTCTTTAGACACAACTATATAAAGCAGGAAATCTCTACTATAGTTTGGAGGAATCAACAAAGGTTTTGACACTAGGGATTTCTTAAGGGAATCAAAGGAGTCCTGGGCTCACTCATCCCATATAAATGAAGTGTCATTTATCAAGAGATGCTTAAAACCCTTAGTGATGTTGGAATATTTGGCTATAAAGCGATGAGGAAGTCATATTTCCCCTGCAAACCTTAAATTTGACACATACTATGCGGGGGAGGAAATCGAAGTATTGCCTCCACCTTCATGGGGTCCACCATGATCCCTTGCCTGGAAACTATAAATCCCAAAAGGAGGCCTAACTTGACATAAAATATGCATTTATGAGGGTTTAGTCAAACATGATAATGAAAACATCTTTCAAACACTAGACGAATATGGCTAGATGATCAACCCTCTTGTGAGAGTGAGAAACAAGGTCATATAAATAATCCTTGACTATATGTTTGAGGTCATGGAAAGAGAAGGTCATAGCACATTGAAAATTCTCTCTAGAATTTTTAAGGATGAAAGGCGTTTTCCAGTATGCAAACGTACCCCAAGGGAAAATGAACGTCGTCTTATGCTGATCCTTGGGTTTAAATTGAATCTATTTGTATCCTCAAAATCCATCCATGAAAGAAAATATTTCACTCCTTGCAAACTCATCAATAATCTTGTCAATAAATGGTGTAGGGAAATTATATTTAGGATAGGATTTTTTCATATCCATGAAATCCATACACACATAAATGGTTCCTTGGTTATTATCCACATTAACGAGATTGGATATACCCATTTAGTCAAAGGAACGAAGTAGATGAATCCAACATTAAGCAACTTCTCCACCTCTGCCTTAATGGTGGGGGCCTTCCTAGGATTAACATCTCAAAGTAGTTATAGAACTATCTTAGCATGTGTAAAAGTATTGATTTCATGTTCTAAAATACTAGTGTTTATCCCTAGAATTTCTTCATATGACCAAGAAAAAACATTTCGAAATTCCTTAAAAATATTGGTGTAAATATGAATATCCTCAGGCAAACAATATGCATCAATATAAACATTCTCAACCTTTCCAAGGGTTCAAGAGATGTTGATTGTAATAGTAGGAGAGATATTCTCCATGTTCCCTTCAACATGTATGTCATGCTTATCAAATTGGACCATAGTGTGACTAACCATCTTGCTCATGGAACACCTAAACGCATCTCGTTCGATTCTTTCAAGCTCTGGGAGGAAATAATATCTGTTGTGAAGGTCCTCCCAAGGCCTTTCAAGACTAGTCATGGCCTCTAATATCAGTTCATCATAAGGTAAAGTATTGTTGAGGAAATCATGTGAACTAGACAACTTTATGGCCCATATGGGCTCTAGGACAGGATCCACCTCTTTCGTATGCAAAGAGGGAGGATCTAGGTTTGCAACAGTTTCCAGGATATCTTGATACACAATCTCTACTTTCCATTCTAATGTGTCAATTACCTTCATACGATGCAGTCAAAAAAGTTATATTCCATGGGTCATCAAAATATGAAGTACAAGTACAAAATGAGACAAACCTCAATGACAATGAGGATTCATTGGAAACGACAATAATATATGAGATTGGTGCCGAGATATTAAAGGTTCCCATCAATGAAGAATACATTCTAACACCAATGTGTTGGGGTCCTATAATCATAGGTAATATGATTCTTCAAATGTTTATCTAGCATTTCTCCCTTGATGAAGAGATCTGGCTTGTTAGGCTCGATTGATTATGTTTCCCCCTCCATCCATTTCCCATGATCCTTCATCACCCTACCCAATCCTTCATCACCTTGTTGCGCCCTTCATTCCCTCATCCTTCACTTCTACACCCCTTCGCCATTTTTCGTCCCTACATTGTAATAAACAAGCTTAGGATAAAAAACATTAGGTTAGTAATAAATGGTTAGTGGCAGGTTTTAACATTAATTAGTGTAATAAAGTAATGGGTGAAATCATGAAGGTGGGTTACACTTTTGCTTGTTTTATGACAAAAAAAACTGTATTTTCACAAGTTATTCAACTTCCGACATATAAAAGTATTTTTTTTATTTTGA
>JZKD02S0260173.1:166004-191022 GCA_000966675.3 Picea glauca
ATCCCATAAACACCTAGGGGTTCGGGCAAGTGGTATTTGGAGGGACACTTGTCACCCCCTGGTGAATTTGGACCCCCCATCCCAATACCACTTACCATCTCAGGGGGTCCGGGCAAACCGCTTATCTCTCCAAAACTGCCCTCCCAAAAAATTGAAACTGCTCTTTTTCGCCAGTTTGAACAGTTGTCTTCCGAGATGTATTCCGGGAAAATGAAGACGAATTTTCAAAATATGAGAGAGTTTTTTGTTCACCATGGGATGAATAATAAAAACCTCTCCCATACTTTACACAGGTGCCATGAATAGGGATAATTGAAGCCATCTTTGAGCCCCATTTTTGCGGGATATGTTTCGGCGAGATGAAGATGAATTTGGAAAAACCGAAAGAATTTTTTGTTGGGAACATGCTCATATACAATAACGTCTTTCAATTTTTACACAAGTTTCATGGTTGAGGAGAAAGAAATGTCTGAGTTGACCCATTTTTTAGCAGTTCGGCCCATCTTTCATGGCGGACAGTTCAAGATTTTTAGGGATTTATTTTTTTATTTTTGGCCGAGGTGGTTGAATTTGACCTCCTAATCTTGAGGGGTGATCTCTCCTATTTATTCATGTAATTTTTAAAGTAAAAGGGTTGATCAGTTGGGGACCATGATTTATTTTTTGTAAAATAGCTCACAGAGCCTCTTTAAATCAGATTTCAGTGATACCAGTCAAGATTTTAGGATTCCTGTGGCATATTTTTTTGGTGTAGTGTCTCTTCTGTAATATGTTTTCCCTATCACATATTGTTTTCTTTTTGAATTATTCAACAGAAGATTACGATCATAATTTTTTTTAAAATACACTCTATTTTTGGCTTTGGATAATTTATGTGTTTTCTGCTAAAGGATTAGTTCCAGAATTCTTCATTTCTCTGGTACCATATTCCCTCCTCACCATTCTTCTTCCACATCATTTAATAATCTCAAAGAATCCAACAAGGTTCCTACCCTGCCCTGTGAGTTTTTCCTGTAGAAATTGTCTTGATTGGATCATACCTCTTTGAATCCATTTCCCATGCACCTCCTTTCCTATTCCAACCAACGAATTTTAAAAAACAAACCTTTGTACAGTAGTAACTAGCCTAAAATTCCCAACAAACAAATATAGATTAGACAGAGAGAGCCCTCTCTGAGTCTTGGAGGGCTAGATCCAGGACTCCAAGTGGTTTGATGTTACCTCTGTGACTATCTCCACAACCTTGGGCAATTTACAGAGCGTTAACACAACATTATCAGTTTCCTTCTGAGAATTCTCTATAATGGGGACCGAGGGTCCCACCGATGCAAAGGAAATAGAACACAAGAAATATAACTAGTTGATCATTACAATATTCCCTTCATGAGGAAAGAATAAAAAAAGAAACATTGACGACACAAAAATTGTTATAGCATTAGTCCAATTACACCCTGGTAAAACATTATAGTCAACGGGTGCACCAACCACTTCAACCTCGACCGCCATAGTTTTACCGCCTAACTATACTTGAAGAGCAGGGAGGACACCATGGGGTCTGAACAAATTCCCATCAAACGCAGTTAACATAGTCATAGAATGAGAAATATGGGGAGAGACAATGGATTTCCAACAATATAGAGAGATCACATATGTCAAAGCACCTTCCTCGATGAAAGTATGCTTAATAGTCATATCCATACATTCCACATGAATTTCAAAACTCACATAATAAGGTAAGCGAGGCTGGACATATGTGACATCAAACTTGATGACCTTCAAGCGACTTGAGTCAAGAGCCCTCAATGTAGATAACAAGGCATTCCTCTATGTTGGGAACATCTAGAGTACCTCAAAATATCAAATCGCACACGACGCTTGGAACAAATCTTTGACAATCGAGTAATTATGGGCATCTATGGCATTGGTATTATGAGTAGAGTGCTTAAGAACTCATTTCGAATGTGAGGCATAGGGTCAAGCTTATCGGTATGCAAAGGTGTTTCCAGAGGGGGAGGCTATGTACCCAAAGTAGGTTGTGGAGGACCATAATCACAAGTCCTAGTGGCTATGCTAGTCTTATATCAGACCATATCCATGCATTTATGGACACCATCATGTGCCAGGATATTTTAACCTCCACCAAAGCATTTATGGTTTTCGAGGTTCTTGAGGCCATATTTTGATTATGCAGAAATGGATTAGTTAACACAACAAGATGTTTCTATATAAGCCTCTAGGATTCCTCTATATTAGGGAATAAATGGGTAAGATAATCCTCTTTACACAACTTACATGGAAACTTCACCTTCCACTTTTATTTCTGATACAAACCCCCACCACTCCTAGCAGTTCATGCAACCTCCCGGTCTAAGGATCTTTATACTAAGCAAATGAATTAGCTCGCGGTCCCCTACTGAGCCCTCAAAATGCTTCTCCATAGGCCTTTCCCCTTTTCCCACACATGAAATCAAGTTTGTGAGGGTATTAACACTCCAACAGAGTCTTCCACATGCCTTCAGGACAAAACCTTAGGCTAGCTTCCAACAGGAGGGAGAATTCAAACTTCAGAGCTTCGAGCTTCGATGGTTTTCACCTCATTACACTTTAATCTCTCTAAAGTCTGAATACAAGAACCTCTGAAAAAATATGAGATAGACGGTCCTCAATATGCACCTTGAATTAATGGTGTACATGAACTATGGAGCTCTGATCTTTGGGAGTTCTGATTGCTCCAAGTTCCAATCTTCCCGAACGTCGAATTGGAAAAAATTCCAAAGGGATCCCAGATCAATGATCCTCCCTTCTCTAGCGATAGACGGTTATGATCCTCTCCAGGACTCCGAGCTTTGGTAGTTCCAAGAGGTTAACACACACAACTCCCCAGATCGTCGAACTCCGAAGTGGAGAGGAGTCACGATCTGTGATCTCCGTGTCCTTGCAAATGAATGGCTTGGATCTACCCTGAGCTTAGGGCCTTCAAGGATTTATGTGATACAACACTCTACAATATCTGAACATCGAACTTGCGAAGTACTACATCTACAATCCACGTGTCCCTCTCAATGGACGATCAAGATCCACTCTGGCCTTCAGGAGTTATTGAACCTTAACACTTCACACCTATGTTCTCCCAAAATGTCGAACCTCCGAATAGCTGGAAATATTCTGACACATGGCTCTGACGCCAATGGAGAGGATTCACTCTGGACTTTGCAGCTTCAGGAAACTTGCACATTTCTACAACCACACTTCAATTTCTCCAAACAACCAGACTTCTATATAATCATTCATCTATGGACATGTGTGCCTCTACAAACCAACCTTCTAGATCAATTTCGGACTACGGGACTTTGGGAGTTTTGTCTCCTTTACATACAACACATGAAAATCGTCGAACTCGTGAAGTCCAAAGGGATTCAAGGGTTAAAACCCACGCTACATTTCTAAATCCAAAGGCTAGGAAAGATCTAACTCCTCCTTGAGCGGATCTCGTCCACTTGACCTCGAAAATGAAAAAATATTTTCCTTCAAAGGATTTAGTTTTCTATTCCTCCTAAGCTTTATAGCTCGGGGTGATTCGGACCTCTGGAAAACACCTTGTGCTTTCCTGAAACTTGAATATTTTTGGAAAATGATCCTACACACTCTTGGTGTTCATCTTCCTTGAGATTCTTTTAACAATTGACTAAGTGTTGTCCCTATGAATGCCTTACAGGGGTCTTCTTGAGATTTTATACTCCACTGAGTATACTTGCACTCCTTTCACTCACTCTTTGAAATTTCACGCTATCTCTCCTGAGAAAATGAGTCTGAAAACGACTCTACCTTCGCACTCCTTGCATGGCACTATGCACTCCTTGCATCAGGTTTTCAAAATAGAAACAATTGAAACTTGCAGAACATCACGAGTTTGTCCATTTAACCATAAAATGCACACACAAGAATATAAAACATAGAAATCAAATAACACAACATTACCCAGTTACTCAAAGGCAAACATGTGCCGAGATATGAAAGCAATTCTCCTCTATTATATTCATTCAGAAAATATTTACATGGTTTCTCATGGCTCTCAGCTTCTTTTCTACAACTCTCCTACAAACTTTCTTCAACAACCTTCAACAACAATTACAATATTCTTCAACAACCTTCAGCAACCTCTTTGGGAATAAATTACATACATTTATACATGGAGATGCTTCTCGAACCTTCCTTCTAACTACTCAAGTGCTTTCAAATCATAATTAAATCATTCTACCACTAAGCCCTATTATGATTAAATGAGCATTTATGATATATATATGAGTCAATTCTCGAAATTTGTACAATCCCTTAGGCATTAAAGAAATTACAATCTCTTGGATTGTTTACAATGGCTCTAGATTCAAAACGTTAAAAGGTATTTAATTACAATGCTTTCAAAACATCAAAATGGTGTGCTCTCATTGGGATCCAAAATAGTTTAAATGTGCACACTGGATGCTAAGTTTCCCTCCACTTTACCTCATTCAATGTTGATGGTGATGATCTTGCATCATACTCCTCTGGACAAAGATTCATGGACTCCTCTCCATGAGCTCCTACATTGTTTTTCCATGCTTCTGGATATCAATTTTAGTTATCAAACTAGAATCTTCTGTTGGATGATCTTTCCACTTAACGAGATACTCAAAATAAACTTTTCTCGTGGAATTCTTAGCAATCCTCTGATCTAGAATATTCTTTATTTGTGTCTTCTCTACTATGGGCATTTTTCACTTCCAATAAATATCCTCTTGATCATTTGTTCCTCCTATATCATCCATCATGTAATGGTATAAGTCTACCACATTTAATATTGATGATATTCCAATGTCTTCTGGCAACTCAATCTTGTAAGAATTTGCAGCAAATTTTCTGAGGATCTTACATGGTCTTATCTTCTTCATCTTCAACTTGTTGTATTTCCCTTTCAGAAATATTTCCTTCCTCAGGTGTGCTAAGACTTGATCTCCAACTTCAAAATTTGCCTCTCTTCTTTTCTGGTCTACTCTTCTCTTGTACTTCTGGCTGTTATCCTGTAGTTGTCCCTTGATCTGATCATGCAATTTATGCATTTTTGAAACAACATCATTTTCTCCTTCACTTTGGAACTCATATCGTCCCAAATATCTCAACTCTTAAATTCCTCTTGGATGCATTCCATATATTATCTCAAATGGATTCTTACCACTGTTCCTATTCAGTGAGTCATTATATGCAAAATCTGCTTGGGGAAGAATTTGATCCCACTAACTGTTATGTACAGTGACCAAACTCCTTAATAGGTTCCCTAAGCTTTGATTCACTACCAAATTCCATCCATAGGTCTAAGGATGATATGTTGAACTGAAATACAAACTCATCCCCAGCTTCTTCCACAAGGTTTTCCAAAAGTGTCCCACAAATTTAGTATCTCTGTCTGAGACTATATTTCTGGGAAACCCATGCAATCTCACAATATCCTTGAAAAATAAATTTTCTATGTGGGTAGCATTGTTGGTTTTCTGACATGGTATGAAATGTGCCATCTTTGAAAATATGTCAACCAACACAAAGATTGAATCACTTATCCTCTAGGTTCTTGGCAATCCCAGAACAAATCCATACTTATAGCATCCCACGACCTATATGGAATAGGAAATGGTTGGTACAGTCCACTGTTTTGCTTCTTTCCTTTGGCATATTTAGATTTTGCATGTATCCACAAATCTCTTCACATCGGACCACATTCCTAGCCAATGGTATGAAGAAATTAACTATGCATATGTTCTATCATGGTCAAAATGTCTAGCAAATCCTCTGTTATGCTTCTCCTTCAACACGTTATCCCTCATTGAGCATTTCGAGATACACAACTAGCTTTCTTTAAACAATAGTTTGTCTTGGATCAGATATTCTATCCACTACTTTTTGTCCCTTAGCAAAGGGTTCTCACATGCTTCATAAGCTTCCTTGAAATATGAAACCCTAAAGTCTCCACTTGGAATTCCTGCAATATCAAACATCTCCTGCTCAAATCATCTACAAATTTGTTAGCGCTTCCACTAATATGCTCAGTAAAAAAAGTAAAATTCTACATGAATTATACCCATTTGGCATGTCTCTGGTTCAATTTCTCTTGTCTAGTTATAAACTACCAAGCTTGATTGTCAGTATATAAAAAAAAAACTTTTTTGGGATAAGACAATGTCTCCACTTTTTCAAGGCTTGAATTACATCATGAAATTCCTTTTCATACATGGATAATTGCTCTTAACATCATTCAACTTTTCACTAAAATAAGAAACAAGATTATTGTCTTGAATCAAAACTGCACCAATGGCTACTCCACTTTCATCACATTTGACTTGGAAAGTCTTCTTAAAATCTAGAAGAACTAGAATAGGTTTTTCTATTATCTTTTCTTTCATCACCCTAAATATTTTCTCGTGTTTTTTTGTCCAATTAAAATATCTATGCTCTTTCTTTATGGTGTCCAGTATGGGTGCAAAAATATTGTTGAAATTCCCGATGAATTTCTTGTAAAAAATTGCCAACCGATGAAAACTTTTTACTTCAAACAAACTTCTTGGAGAAGGCCATTCTTTGATTTCCCTTACCTTATCTGTATTCAAATTCAAATCATTTGAAGAGATTATTAACCCTAGATACACAAGTTATGTTTTCATAAAAGAACACTTCTTCAAATTCACCAACAACTTCTCCTGCTGCAACCTCCTCAACACCATCTTTAAGTGTCTAAAATTCTCCTCTTCAGTCTTACTGAAAAATAAAATGTGATATAAATAAACAATTACAAACTTACCAATTAAATCTTTGAGCACTTCATTCATCAACCTCATAAATTTACTCGAGGAATTTTTTAAGCCAAACAACATAACAATCCACTCATATAATCCTTCATTTGTCTTGAATGTTGTCTTACATTCATCTCCCTCTCTCATCCTTATCTGATGGTAACCATTATTCAAGTCTATCTTGGAAAAATAACTAGCTCCACTCAAGAAGTCCATTAAATCATCCATTATGGGTAAAGGAAATGTATACCTGATGGTTATCTTGTTGATGGCTCTAGAATCTGTGCACATTATCCAACCTCCATCCTTCATTGGACTCAACACAGTTGGTACTGCACACGGGCTCAAGCATTTCTTGATCAAACCTTTATCCAACAACTCTTAGAATTTATTCTTGAACTCTTCATTCTCTTGAGGGGTCAATCTATATGCTTCCTTGTTTGGAAAACTTTCTCCTGGAATAAGGTCAATATTATGACTGATACTCTTGATGAGCGGTAAAGAGTGAGGTAACTCATCCACCACAATATCAACAAACTCATCCAATAACTCCTAAACCTCAACAGGAAAATCATTCATAGAAGTTCTTGTGAGAATGACTCTTGGTTTACCTACAATAGTGAATTGCATTTCCTATTATTTCTTGACTTCTTTCAAGAGTTCCTTCCCACTCATGATAAGTATACTAGGACTAGCTTCTTCTTTGAATCATTTATCTTCTATTGGAAACACCATATGCCTACACCCATTCTTCTCAAGGGTATAAGTTTTCTTCCTCCCATCATGTATGAAATTCAAGTCATATTTCCACGGTCTTCCCAATAGAACATGACAAACATCCATGTGTATAACACCACATAAAACTTCATCTTTATAGCCACCTATTTTAAACTCAACCTTACATTGTTGAATTACCATGAATTGATGTCCTTTTTTCAACCACGACACCTTATACGGATTCATATGTGCAGTTGTCTCTAGCTTCAAATTTTCCACCATCTCTGTGGATACCAAGTTATCAGTACTTCCATTGTTTATGATCACCTTGCATACCCTATATATGGTCTTGAAAGTCATTCTGAACAAATTGTTTATCTGGAATGGTTCTCTTACCTCTTTCTCGGGATTTATGAGAAATTTCCTCATCATAAGTGATCTTCCTTCTTCTATTGCTTAAGCCTTCATCTTTGTCTCCACATTCCTCTTCTGCACTTCAGAAATGTGAGATTCTCCATTTCCTGCATTTTTCTCTAGTTCCCATTTTTACAACAACTCTCAACAATCTCTCCTCTGTTTCTTATTCTCCTACAACTTCTTTTGCTTCAAGATCTTCACTTTCATCTTCACTGATGTCACCAGCTTCAGGTGCTCTTCTATGTGATGTCTCCATGGAATCCAATCTCGCACGAAGTTTTCTCATCTCTTCATCATTGACCACTAGTCTCTCTCTGCATCTCCTTGGCGGCATGGTTCCAAATTTCCTTTTCCTTACATAGCTTATTTCCTTCTCTGATACCACCTGATGAAAAACCCCACCACTCCTAGGGGTTCACGTGACCTATTGATTTAAGAATCATTATACTAAGGATTTGAATTAGCTCTCGAACCCCTGTTGTGCCCTAAAAATGATTCTCCAAAGGCCTTTACTCTTTTTCTTGCACATGAAATCAAGTTCATGAGGGTATTAACACTCCAACGGAATCTTCCACATGTCCTTGGGCCAAAACCGTGGGCTAGCTTTCAATAGGTGGGAGAATTCAAGATTTCAAAGCTTCGGGCTTCGGGGGTTTTCACCTCATTACACTCTAATCTCTCTGAAGTCCAAATACAAGAACCTCCAAACAAATATGGGATATACATTCCACAATCCTCACCTTGAATCAACGGTGTACGTGAACTCCAGAGCTCCAAGCTTCGGGAGTTCTGAATGCTCCAAGTTCCAATATTCCTGAACGTTGAAATGGAAAAACTTTTGAAGGGATCCCAGATCAACGATCCTCCCTTCTATAGTGACCAATGACTATGATCCTCTACAGGACTCTAGGATTTGGGATTTCTGAGAGGTTAACACACACAACTCCCCGGATTGACAAACTTCGAAGTGGAGAGGAGTCATGATCTGCGGTCCACGTGTCCTTGCAAATGAACGGCCTGGATCTACTTTGGGCTTTGGGAATTTGGGGATTTTCGTGATAAAACACTCCACAATATCTAAATGTCAAACTTGCAAAGTACTGGATCTATGATCCACATGTCCCTCTCAACAGACGGGCGATATCCATTCTCGCCTTCGGGAGTTCTCGAACCTTAACACTTCACACCTCCATTCTCCTAGAATACCAAACCTCCAAATAGCTGGCAATCTTCTGATACGTGGCTCTGATGCCAATGGCTAGGATTCTCTTTGGCCCTTGGAGCTTCAAGAAAATTGCACACTTCTGCAACCACACTTCAATTTCACTGAACAACCAAACTTCCAGATAACCATTGATCTATGGACATGTGTCCCTCTACAACCAACCATCCAGATCGATTTCAGACTCTGAAACTTTGGGATTTTTGTCTCATTTACATCCAACACATGGAAATCTCCGAACTCAGAAAGTCCGAAGGGATTCAAGGGTTAACACCCGTGCTACTTTCCCAAATCCAACGGCTAGTAAAGATATAACTTCTCCTTGAGTGGACCTCTACTCAACCTCGAAAATGAAAAGGGTCTTTCCTGTAAAGTATTTCGTTCATTATTCCTCTTAAGCTTTATCACTCGGGGTGATTCGGACCTTCAGTGCACACCTTGCTCTTTCCTAAAACTTGAATATTTTTGGAAAATCTTCCTGTGCACTCCCAATGCTCATCTTCCTTGAGATTATTTCAACACTTGACTAAGTATTTTCCCTATGCACACCTTGCACAAGTCTTCTTGATATTTTATAATCCACTGATTATATCTGAACTCCTTACACTCACTCTTTGAAATTTCACGCTATCTCTCCTGAGAAAACGAGTCTAAAAATGACTCTGCCTTCACACTCCTTACGTGGCACTATGCACTTCTTTCACTAGGGTTTCAAAAGAGAAACAATTGAAACTTGTAGAATATCACAGGTCCGTCGATTCAACAATAAAATGCACATACAGGCATATAAAACACAAAAATAAAATAAAACAACATTACCTAGTTACTCAAAGGAAAACATGTGCAGATATCTAAAAGCAATTCTCCTCTATTATATTCATTCATAAAATATTTACATATGTTCTTACAGCTCTCAACTTCTTCTCTACAACTCTCCTACAAACTTTCTTCAACAAGCTTCAACAATAATTACAATATTCTTCAACAACCTTCAACAACCTCTTTGGGAATAAATTGCATACATTTATACATGGAGGGGCTTCTCGAGCCTTCCTTTCGACTACTCTAGTAATTTCACATCATAATTCAAGCACTAAGTCTTATTACGATTAAATGATAATTTACAATATAGATATGAGTCAATGCTTGAAATTTGTACAATCCCTTAGGCATTAAAGAAATTACATTCTCCTGGATTGTTTACAATGGCTCTAGCCTCAAAACATTAAAATATATTTAATTACAATGCTTTCAAAACATCAAAATGACACGCTCTCCTTGGGATCCAAAACAGTTTAAATGTGCATGACGAATGTTGAGATGTCCTCCACTTGGCTTCATTGAAAGTTGATGGTGATGCTCCTGCATCACTTTCTTTTCCTCACCATCATTTTTACCAGACTTGTCATTATTTTGATTGTCCTTGTTCTTATTATTGTTGTTATTACTCCCACCCTCGTGATTATTATTTCTACCTTTCCTCTTATTCCCTTTGGGTTTTTTGTTTCCCTTTGAGTTCGTAGACTACACAAAATGTACTTTCGACAACTGGGTGGGAGTAGACAAAGTCATGTCTTGTTCGACTGTAGCTTGGTTGAGAGACAAATTTTTCATATGATTCATCACGTAGTCTGTATACTTGGCATTTGTGGAGCCTATAATGTCATCGTCATGGGGCCCAAGATTTTTTCTTAGATCACTATTTGATCGTGGTGTGTCAGGAATAATTTCATAGAGTATCCCAGATTGAGCGTATATAAGATATAATTGTTGGGATTTAAATATGGCCTCTTCCTCAGTCATTGCTCCAGATGTATAAACATCCTTCAAAACATATGGAAATAGGGACTTAAGGAACCACTCCACTAGAAACGCTGGAGGAATACTATCTTTAATCAATTTCTTTCTTCTATGCCACTCTTGAATGTGATCCGAGATGTGGGTGGCATTGTCCTGATGGAAAGCTGATAAAAACTCTATATCGTCGTTGTAATGAACTCACAGTTGAAATTGGTTGAGAAAAACTAACACCAAATCATGGAAAGTTCGATATGTTCCCCCTCGTAACTTTATGTACCATTTCATAGCAACCCCCATAAGGGTGAGTTGAAATAGTCTGAAACAAACAAAATCATCATTAAGATATTTCGACAAGAACCATAGGTGAAAAGTAGTAACATGATCGCCAGGATACTCGCCACTCTTACCCTTGAATGTTGTAATTTGAGAGGGGAGTTTGGAAGGAACTGGAGGCCATGCAAGATCATGACACACGTGGTCATTCATTAAATTCGATAGGTCTGGAAAATTCAACATGGCTAGGAAATGGAGCCTTGGTTGTGGTGTCTGAGACCATGCTCCTAGGAAAGACTGACTTTGAGAGACTGGAGATCGAGGAGGGTTTTGGTAGACACAATGGCCTTTCCTAGTAGGATAATATCCCCTCCTAAATTATTCATGAAGGGTTGTAAGGGCATCATCACTAATGGGACCACTTGTGATGAAACAAAGAAATGACAGAAATTACCCATGTGAGGATATAAATTACCCCCTAACAAAGGAACTCCATGTGGGGGGTTTCCTGTATTAGAAAATTGATTCCCCCCTGATTTCATACCATAGGTTAGAGGAGGATTTTACATAAGAAAAACGTTCACGGGAATAAGCATTGTGGAAGAAGGATAGACAGATGACATATATGAAGTAGAAACACTTCCCATTTTTCCATTCCATCCTCGAAAATTAAAACTATGATTGGGTCCGGAGGAAGGAGGATTATAACCCCCTATCATAGGAAATGACTAAGGGATATGTCCCCCACCAAACAGGAAAGGATTATAAGGAGGCGATGTTCCCCCTGACCCAAAACTAGTATTGACGTTAGATGTTAGAAAAGAGGACGACTTGTGCGAAGTCATATTCTTCATACCAAAATAAAAAGGATTAGAGGCCAAAGGCATCGACTGAGATCTATAACTAGGAATATTCATCAAAAAGTGCCAAGGGGAAAGAATATCGATGATTTTGAAGTCATACTACTCGAAAATATATAATGATTCATCTGTATGGATTGAGCTCAACTCATGGACAGGGTAGTGCTAACTAAGGGAGTTGCAGGAATCCAAGTAACCAATGACGAGGGAGTCGTGTGGACTCCACTAACCATAGAAAAGGTTGGATTTGAATGGTTTCCTAACATGATCATATCTAAATCATTGCTCATGATGGGATGATTACGAGCCTGAGTGGTGGAGATGTATGTACCACATTTATTAATTTTATGCCTTTTAAGAGGAAGCTTCAATATCATACCAAACTATGGTAATTGATTCGAGAGATTATGAGACCATCAAGGAGGATGGTATCACTCCACGATGACTCAAAAATATTTATGCAAAGAAAAATACCAAGGCCAACTAATATACAAATAATATACTCCTAAATAAAACTAGAGGTCTATGCCCACAAACAAGAGAGGGTGGATGAAAAGGGGCCTCCCAAACTAAAGAAGGTATGCCTCTCCAAGAAGAGGATTGAGACTCCCAAACAATAGATCGAAGGTAACATAATCAGTTATAAGGAACCTCATGGGATTCAAAGCGCAATCATTCAGACCCCTTCGAAGAGAAAATCCTCCATAAATTTTGTGTGTTGTCTGATCCCTATCTGACTTAGGGTACGTGTAGAATAACCCCTGCAAGTAACTTGTATGGATAACTAGGATAGAAAACTAAGGTCACTGTGATATAACCAATGCTCAGGCGAACAGTCGCATATCAGGTGCACTGTATGGGAAAGGTAGCTAATATTGAAGCTCAAGAAGCACCAAGGTACCCCAAGAACCCCATATATGAATAAAACCCCATAGATATATCTAATACTAGGAAGGTATTACAGGTCTATCTCTGCAACCAACTTCATGCAACCTCATTCTTAACTCTAGTTTTAGTGGAGTCTCCTGAGAACGCCAATTATAAAATGGATTTCACCACTCCCTGGATAAACACCTATGTTGAGTTCTGTAGCCTTGGAGAAGTTTACTCACAAAATCCTATTCCAAGGCCCTAAATCCTAAACTTGTTTCTGTACCTTAAAAGATAAAATATTTCTAATCAATTTTAATTGATGATCGTTAATTTTAGTGGATTTTGTTTACTCAAGAGGTATGGTCATAAAACTAATGGTGTTATGACTCAACATATGAAAGAAGCTCATGTAAAAACACTGCTAAGTACTAGTCTTATTTTTCAAAATAAATGGTATGATTATAAATCTTGTACACAAGATGCAATCTCTTTTGGTTTCAATGACAATGCAATCTTTCCTAAAATTCCAATACTATTGCAATCTAGAAAAAAGCGCAAATGCTTCAAATGAAATGAACTTTTTTTGTATTTTTAATATAGGAAAATGAAAATGAAAAATTGAATTAATAACCTCTTAGACAGACCCTATTGCAAGCACAAGAATACAATCCAATCAAAACACCAAGAAGCTACTACTTAGACCTAAATACAAGGACGAAAAACAAGAAAAGTAACAAGAAACATTTTTTCCAAAAATTCAACAATAACACAACTTCCTATCACTCTACAAGCATTCCACAGATAGGACAGAGACCCAAGAAGACTCAACAACACTTAGAACCCACCCAAAAAACACCAAAATGAACCTAAACTTGATTATTCTAGGAACAAAAGCGTATGTACGCAACCTAGACATAGACAACCCACATATGTATGTGAATATTGCAGGAAAACCCGTGTATGCCAAGAAAAAAACTAACTGGATCAAAATTAAGCCAAGCAACTCAGATACATAGTAATGTAGAGGTTCTTAAGCTACAAGAGACACATAAACTCAGTAAAACACAAAGAAATCAAAGAGAAAAATCACCAACTAACCACAAAAATGAGAAATCCCCAATGGAGTCACCAATTATGTTACGAGGAATAAATATCTATGTTTTAGGGTAGGACCACAATAGGTGGAACGACACCCATAAATCAACTCAAATATCAAGTATGTTATATAAATGGAAATGCCAACAATAGAAAGGATAGAATCCTACATCTTCCATACGTTCATAGGAGACCATTGTTGAGCTCACAATCTAATGCCTGATACCTACAACTTGTTCTCAACATCCTAGATACACAAGCATATGGAAAATGTATGAAATGTTAGCATATAAACTAGCATAATCCATTAACATGTATAGAAAAATTACCCACAGAAAATAATATAAACATTTGCAACATATAATTGGACAAGAAAAGAGCCTTTCTATTAATATAATCAGCAGGAGTACATAGGTGAAAACCTCTTGTATTAGCAACTTGTCGAAATTGAGAAACTCATTCTGGCCTTCACCACTTCAATCCTCCATAATGAAATCTCACAAGTTCTAGGAGTAATTGGGTTCATCCTTCATAGGATAGGGAGATCTTGGGGGTTGAACATAAAGAGGGTTTAGACTTAAAGGACTAAGGGATAAAAACTCAAGGATGTAATATGAGGAAAAATTTCTCCAGAGTGTACTTGCTCTCAAATTTTACCCTTCTTTCAAGGCTTGTATATGGATCAATAGATATCCTCCAAAGGGAATTGAAGGGTCGAATCAGAGTGTTTCTAGCATATGAAAGGCCAAAGATCATGGATCCCGTGACTTGGCATGGAAAATATGAAATCTTTTTTTTTATTTTGAACACAAAACCCGATGTACGCAGACTGTAATGGAGAAATCTAGATATATGCAAGTTGTATAACTTTAGTCCGTGTATATGTACAAAAGTTTGAATTTTTTACTTTTTACTGAGAAAAATGGGTAAACTGAGTCTGTAGAGGGAAAGGGTAGGCCACCAAATCATGATGCATAGGGTGTGGAAAAAATTCTTATAACAAATATTTGTAAAGGTTATCATGGATAGAAATTTAGGTTAGTTGTGATCAACTTTATTGAAACTGCAGGTATGGTTATTTTGACAATGCAAAGGATACATTTGAGTTCATGTTGGACTTTGCAAATCAACTTATGAGCAATGATTCCCCATTGATTTTTTGAACTCCAAATCTTGAAAAATTATCTAATAAACATTTGGTTTTAGTATTAAAATGTAATCCATAATATTCAAAGTGGAAAACCCTCTCTCTTAGAAAAATAATAGCACACATATCAAGTCTTTTCCATAAAATCATTTTCTAATATTTCAATTTCATTTTTTTTTTTATACAAGAGCATACTACTTAGCTTTCTTTATTTCATTTGTATGTTGCAGAATTCAATGGCTCAATGGTGTCCCAAGAGTGAGTTGAAATCAATTGTATTATACAACAATATTCATGATCAAGGAAAATGGGTTATGATGCCATTATCTATTGGTTCATGGGTAATATGAAACCATCAACAATTGGAATCCATGGAGTAAAAAAAAGATGTTTGCAAGACATTAAAATCCATTGGAAAAGTTTGGTAAGAGGATTTAGGATGAGTAATGGAGGGAAAAAAGTGGAAATGATTCAAGTGGCACATGTCTATGACTATAGAGAGATGTCAAAAGAGAAAGTTTCTACTTAGCCAAATTTTTCAAAAATTGGTTGTAATTGTGAGTATGCATAACCATTATAGATATCATAGTTTGTTGAGCTCAAATTTTATTTAAAGCTTCTAGGATTTCAACATATCTTTAGTATTCTTTTATTGTAACATGAATATTACATTTATCTCGGGTTTATGCCTATCAAATTGGAAAGAATGGGAACCAACTAAATGCATAATAGGTTTTTTCCATGTTGTTCATTCAAAAATAGGAAAACTACTCTATCCCGGTAAGGATCCTACATGGTTAAAGAAGGAAGGTGTATTATTTTACAAATATGAATACATTATTATGAAAACAATTGGATCATGTGGATATCTCAAAGATATCCCTTTACCTTCCCTTACCTTATTGGAATATGGCCAAGTGTAGATGATTCTTCTGTAAGTTCTTTTCGTTACAAGTTATTTTCAGAAATACAAATTGGAATGAAAGAAAAAGGTGACATTCATGTGCATAGTGGCATTTTCAAGCCATTCTCTATGTTTTTTCATCTTTTTGTGAAGGAGTCATCGATAAGGGAAACTGGTAAAATGTATACTACTTAAAATCCTTCCAATGAGATATTTACAAATTTTTTTTTCACTGGGTGGGATAGAAGAGTACATGACCAAAGTGGAGAAGAAATAGAGTGCAGATTGAGTCATGACACCTTGTCTTTCAAGTAAGTCATTTCAATATTATTTATTTTTAATTGTATCATGCTTCTTCTTTTTTAAGGGTTATAAGAGGCAAAAAGGGAGTTTCTTATGAATGTAATAAATATATGATGATACAAAGTATTTTCATTTGATTCTTTTAGGTATTGGATTTCAAGATAGATGTTATATATCTCATTTAAATTTTGTAGGTGGAGACATGTTCGAAAAATGGGGGAATGGGTTTGGATTCCAAAGGAAAAAGATGACAATGATGCAACACATTCTCCAATAGTTTCATTTGATGCTAAAAATGGTGAAATATTTAGAACATTATCAATGGAGGATAATCAGACACTATTTGAAATTAGAGAACAATTGGAGCTAGAAGAAGATTTTGATCATTTTGTGTTTGCACACAATGGTGAAATGATAAGAATGTAAATATGGATATCATGATTCTAATATGTAGATGATGCAGACCCCTGACCCTCAGGCCGAGATCCACACAGGATCGTTCTTCTTCGAATCCGCAGAACTTAATTAGTTCTTTCGGGCCCTCATCGGAACCCCACGAATTCGATCCACAGGTCCTTTTCCGAAAACCCCACATGCGCAAACATGCACCAGGCATGAGTCCTCACCTCTTTCTCACCGAACCTAAAACAACGTTCTACCTCAACCTAACGGTCCTGGATGTACCAGGATTTCGGTAACCAGGAGTTTGAAATGCAGCGACCCAAACCACTAGTCACTCCATTCCCTGAATTCCCGAAATGGATCAATACTGAAATTGGCTCAGATATTTTCGGGATTTTGCGAACCGGGAGTTCACGATGCAGTGACTCCAAAATCTCACCTCCTCTGCTAACTGAACCCTGAAATGCCAAAATGTCGAAACAGGTTCAATGACTCTAGCTCGTGCTATTTCCTCCAAATGTTTTTGGGGCCTCGCAATTTCCCGAGTCAGGACTCCATGTCTCTTGACTCCTGGCCTCTCGACCACCTGGGTCCCGAAATGCTGAAATCTACCCGACCACGGTCCACTTTTTTGGGATTTCAGAATTCACGATCCCGCAATTCCGACTGCAGACGGTTCTTGGTCCTTCGATCTCCCGGACCCTGAAATGCCCAAATGATGAAATGGTTGCTTCCTATGAGACCACAACCCTACTCCAAAGGTATGTCATGTTTCACAACTTCAGGGTTTTCAATGCAAAGTGACCCAGCTCCTTGTCATCAGGATTTTCGAAATGTTGAAATGCTGAAAATACATTCAGCCTTAACCTTCTCATAGATCTGTGAGATCCGATGGTCCATGGGATTTTCGGCACTTCTCCACGAAGCGTCTCCACCGTCTGTTTCAACTCTTCTTCCTGTGTGACCTCCCAGAGGTTAAAATCTATATGCCTTCCTCCGGATCCAACAACTATCAGTCCTTTGCATTAGATCTAATGGTCCAGATCTATTTCTCTTCCTGTTGTCTGGACATACAATTCGACGGTCCAGATATCGTCTCTCTAGTTGATCTAATGGAAGTTGTGCTCCCTCCTGAGCTTGATAACTTCCTCTCTCCCCTTGGGAGATTTTTTGAAGTTTCAAAGGCCTCAACCTTTGCTTCCTTTGTGAGCTCAATTCCTTTGGATATCACCTATGATCTAAGAACGCTATCCCTCCTGATACTTGTCGACTGTGAAACCCCAAAGGTTTCTTGACCTCTGCACTCCTTGTAGGGTCCCTACACACAACTGTGCTATCCGTCTTGAGATTTATTTACTAGAGCCTCTAGGGGACTCACCCTTCTGTGTCCTTAAAGGGAAATCTGTTGTCCTCCTGACAACCTTCTGCTCAAGCCCTCCTTGCTGAGATTAATAGAGTATTCAATAACTCTATAAGTGTCTCTCCTTGACACTTCTCCTCTCTCTGAACTCAAATAAGAGTTCCTTATGTGCACACTTGCACCAACTCAATGCCCACCTGGTAGAGTTCTCCAGAATCCTCAGTGACTTTGTCTTCTCTCTGAACTTGAAATAGAGTTCTTCTGTGCACTCTATGCATTTGCTCAATGCCCTCCCGACAGAGCTTCCACAGAACCTTCAATGATTCTATTTTCTCTGTGCCTTCCTCTGCACGGTATCTCCTTCAAGGTGTTCAACAACCTTGAGGCTTCCTCATTGTGTCAATGACTTCAATGGGTGCACCCTCCTGGCACAACTTTGTCCAAATTCTACGGAATTCAGAAGTGCACTCTATGCACTGGCTCAATGCATCCTATGCATTTTCTCAATGCCCTTGTGGCAGAGCCTTTACAGAATTCTCATCAATTCTTCTTCTCCTCTATGTGCTCTCCTCTGCACAGTTTCTCCTTCAAGGTGTTCAACAACCTTGAGGATTCTTCCTTGAATCAATGACTACAGCTGGTGCGCCCTCCTGGCATGTCTTTGTCTGAAATTCTGCAGAATTCAGAAATGCACTCCTTGCACTAGCTTACAAAACCCGCAGTATTATGTCATGCAACCTCTTGCATGAAGCCTCAAAGAACCCAAAACTGAAATCAAAGAAATCATAGATAGGAAAATCTATCTATCCCTTCAAATGCACACCTAAAATACATCTACAACATATCATCAACACATAAAGACATTCATCAACATACACATAAATAACATGCAGGAAAAACTGCTCTGATTGTATTAATATGAAATGCCTCTTTACAATGTGTTTGAGCTCGGACTGCAACAAAGTCTCATCTCTCCTCTCCTATCCAACCTTTTCTCTTCTACCTACCTCTACTGAATAACTAGATACAAAGAATATCTTTTACAAAAGGGGGATCATCGAGCGCTTCCCTCCATCCTCACCAACTCTCATTAATTTACATTCAATTACATTGAATGGTTGTCTAGTCCGAATCGGATCTAGATCTCAGCCTTACAACTATTTAAGGAAACCTTTATCTAAAGACTATGTACATGCATGGCTTTTGGCTCTACTAGCCTTACAATCATTTAATACAATTTCAAAATTTGAAATTTGAAAGTGAGAGGGTTGCGCCTCTCCTCTCCATTGAACGCGTGTTGGGTGTGTTGGTTGGCTGGCACTTGATGATGTGGAGTGATGCTCCTACATTAGTAGACCATAGTATAACAAATGATTGCAATGTGAAACCTTATTCATAGAGAAAACAATTATAATTTATCTTATTGTATTTTGTAGGTTAGGAAACAAAAAGAACATATGGTGTGTTGCAAAGATTGTATCAAACCTTCTGCCATTGAAATTAGGGAATGCTAAATATTTGTAATTTGAAAATATAACATGTATAATTAATTCACATTATAAGAGCACCCCCCGAATGTAATGGACCTTTTGTTTTGAAACCTCTAATATTTATTTTAGGTGTATTATTCAAGAAAATATACTACCCCATTTATGAGTAAGATACCTAGACTTTCTTCCAAAGTGATAAAGTGTTTAAACTTTTTAATATTTTGTACACCGGCACAATCTTCAAAAATGAAACTATTCTCTATGTTTTATGATTACTATGGTCTAAAATTCCTCCAACTTTTTCCTTGCGTTGAGTACTAATCTATTTTTCCCTAAAAGATCCTAGACTTTGTATTCTTTTGTATGATAAAAATTATTGTTTTTTCTCAGACCTTGGAAAGAGCATTCTAATACAAATGGAGTGATGCTCATTTTCACCATATCTTGGCCTAGTATACCAACTTTCTTACATGATTTAGAAATCATACAACTAAGAGCAATTTACTATAGCAACTTAAGTCATTAAGTTGACATTATGTGATACATTTGGTAATTGAGCACTAGATCATGTTTTAACAATTTATTTTCAATGAATTTGTTCAATGGATTGCTTCAATCGTATCATGTTGATGATTTTGAGTCTACCTTTGGTCTTTAGGGTGATGAGATACAAGTGAAAGAAAAAAATTTAACCTCCACCAAGACACAATTGTCTTATGATTTTTAATATTTGGACTACTGCAAGTCAACTAAAATTGTCAACTGTGCTAAAAATTTAGGCAAGATATAGATTATGAGATGAAGAGATTAATTCAAGATTATAGATGATGAGATGTTGTTGATTGATGAAGAAGATGATATTATCAAGAAATCATTTCATGAACTAGGAACTAGACCTCAAGTTGCCACTCAAATTATATAGTTCCTAAATACCAATTCTAAATAAACATTGACAATCAAAGGTATTAAATATAGAACAGCAATGATGAAGGAAACTGAAAGAACTTTCACATTGAGGAATCTGATACGGAAATATCATAATGAATGCATATCATTGAAAATAAGTGTGGAATCCTTCACCAATAAATTTGAGAAATTAGTGAATATGGGCTTACCTTCAGCTTGGGATAAAAAGGGCAAGTTCTTGCCATATGAAGATTACAAAAAAAAATTGTTTCTTTCTAGACAAAAAGAAGAACAATTTCAAGGTGTGGTAAATACTTTGAAAGTTCATAAAATTGTGGACCTACTCATAGATGACTTTCACCTTCTATGTAAAATAAAAAAATTATTCTGAAATGATCCTACATGTGAAAAATACAAAAAACTGGATATCATATTCATGCATATGAAATCATTCAGTTACCCTTCAAATTTGATTTGGGATATTCTCCTCCAAATGTTGATAGGATAAATCACCAAATAATATGAATAAAATTAGGATTTGACCCATCCAACTGTCCTATTTTCAAGGAGTCAAATATTTCACTGATAAATATCCTAAGAATAGGATTGAATAACCATTTTTGGTTTCGACCTAACTTCTATAAATGTTCATGAGAATTCAATGTAAAGAGAGTTTTTTTGGCCCAAGCTTATGTTTTTAATAAGATCATACAACATTGAAGATTCAAACTTTGGTGTTTCATTCTATGTGATTCCTTTTTTTTATGTTATTCACATACTCTTATATTCTTCTTGAGTGTATCTATTGTCATGATTGTGGTGATTGAGTACAACAACTACCATCATAAAGTTGCAAAAGTATCATTAAAAGTTACATATTTATTCAAATATACTATGAGTATAAATGATCTAGATGGATACGGGTGGCCACCCACCTTTTCCAACTAGCTTAAAACAGTTTTCTGATAATTTTGGCAATTTACTATTTTTAGCAGTTTTAACTTCTGGGACCATTTTGAGGGCCTAAATGAAGGTTTTTGGTGATCGAGCTCCTCAATGTTAGCCTAAGGAATGATTGAGCCCCCAAAATGAATCTCCTCGATGATACCTTTCCAATGGGATATCACATGCCTAAAACAGAGATCGTATGCAAAAGTTACGACCCCAGGAAGTCGATGTATTAACTTACCCAAATGGGGCCCACATGACTATTGGCGCTTCATCTCCTAGGGTTAGGTTTTTGGATTTCTACGGTTTTTGGAATTATTTTTTATTGTAAAATGACCTTCATAGCCTCATTTTAATATTCTTATTGTGAATGTGTGCAACTGTCACATCTCTTCTCAGAGATAAGCTACCGCCATTCTAGCAAGCTTGTTTTCGCTGCATTTTACAATTTCAGCTTATTTCATTATTGAATAGAAAACTAGTTTTACTGTATCTCTGTTACTTTATGTTAAGAACCTGTTAATAATCTATATTAATTTATTTCTACTCATAAAATATGGATCAGTGGTATCAAAGCAGTCTTCTCCTTTTCGTCTTAATGCATGTCCCCAACGAGGTCGAAGTACAAAGAGTTGGGTCTCGAGCTTGTTTCTCTTGAGGATAGAAGCTCTTGCACGCCCAAGCGACCTCTCATGCAAGGAGAAAATAAATATGAAGGGACAGGAGATCCTTTCAAACTGTTGATTGAGGAAGCCCTAACGCAACAGAGGAATGAGATGATGGATAGTTTCACGCAAATCCTTTGGCGGCTACCAACAGGCGACGCATCTTCTTCGAACGGAGGTGTCGTCCCCTTCAAGGTACAAATAAACTTCAATATTCCTATATTTGAAGGCCAGATAGACGCAAATGTTGTAGACAAGTGGTTGAATCTACTAAAAGGGTATTTTTTTGTCCATAAATTTTCGAATAGAGAAAAGATTACTTTTGCACTCCTCAAAGCCATTCCCCATCTCAAATATTGGTCGGAAAATTTCTGTGAGCATAAGGAAACAGAGGAAACCTCATTATTTTCAGTCACGACCACCTGGGAATCCTTCAAGGATGCTATTAAGGAACAATACTACCCTGTCGGAAGTTATGATGACCTGTATACTAAATGGACCACATTGCAGCAAGAAAGAGACCAAGCAGTGCCTGATTTCACAAATATCTTCCATACCTTGTGCACCAAGTTGGGTATCAAAGATTTAAAGAGAAATCTGGTGCTCAAGTATCATGGTGATATGCATAGATACAACCAGACTGAAATGGAATTTCTTGACATCTGATCATTGGGCACAGCCTACCGATATGTCGTCAAAATTGAGCAGAAGCTCAAACAAAAGACACGGCAAATTGGGCATGGGAACACCTCACAACAAAATATGGGAAAGGGCGGCCCCAACCCATAGAACAAAGGACAGAGAGAACATGGATAGTATCAAGAAAATCAGTCTAAGCCACAAGAAAATAATGACATTGGAAAGACAAAGAAAGATACCAAGAAGTGGTGCGACTTCCATAAGAACCCTTGGCATAACACTGTTGACTATCGCTCAAAGAAGTCGTTGGTGACCGAAGTGAAAGCCTCTAAATCAGATGCAAATTATGACTCTTAGCCAGAACCAGAAAGGGGAAGGTGGATCATTGACGTGGAACCCAGTGCCATCGTTTCTACCATCAAGCTCCAACCTAGTGAACTAGACGAGCCAAAAGAAGGAGAGCGCCTCTTCCATTAACAAATGTGGGTAAAAGGCACCCCGCTGCACTTCATTCTTGATAGTGGTAGCTAGATGAACCTCATATCAGTAGAGGTCATCAAGTGGCTCACCCTGCCAACAAATCTGCACCCAAAACCCTACACCATTGGATGGCTCTGCCAAGGAAGCGATCTCCACGTCAGCCAACAGTGCCGAATGTCATACGGCATCAAGCCCTTCAAAGACAAGGTATTATGTGATGTTTCTCCTCTTGAAGTTTGTGATGTTCTTTTGGGCCAACCTTATTTATGGAAATTTCATGTTGAGTATGATTCTAGGCCTCATAGTGTTATTATTACTTTGAATAGGAAATTGTACAACATACCCGAGGAAGTCCCACCTAGTGTTATTTCCTTGATCTCTGCTAAGCAATGCAGGAAGGTCATCTCTCAAAACTTCATGATTTGCTCTCAGAATAAGATAAAGATCACATCCACATCCAGGGTCTCTACGACCAACCTCTCCACACAATAGAAGCAAGTAGATAAGGTCGTGGAAGAATACTCAAATATCTTCTCCTCACCTACAAGGGTACCTCTACACTGCCAGGTCAAACAACCCATTGATCTGACCCCCAGTGAACCACTTCCCAATGGGGTAGTCTATTGCCGCTCTTTTTTAGAGAATGAGGAGATAAAGAGACAGATCCAAGAACTGCTCCACAAGGGGCACATCTGTCCCAGCTCATCACCTTGAGGGAGCGTATTGATTACCGGGCTCTGAATAAAATCACAGTTAGAAACCGATACCTGATTCCCTGAATCGACAACCTCCTTGATCAACTCATAGGGGCCAAATACTTCAATAAGATTGATCTAAAGTCTGGCTACCACTAGGTCCCGATAGAACAGACAGGTGTATGGAAAACCGCCTTCAAGTCAAAGGAAGGCCTTTTTGAATGGTTGGTCATGCCATTTCATTTGAAAAATGCTCCAACCACTTTCATGAGGATGATATATGATATCCTATGACCATTTATCAATACTTTTGTAGTGGTGTATCTGGATGACATTCTAATTTACAGCAAGACTTGGGTTGAACACTTGCAACATATTCAACAGGTTTTGCACACCCTGCGATAGCACAAGCTATATGACAACTTGGAAAAATGGTCCTTCGACATGGACAAGGTACATTACCTAGGACACATCATTGATCAGCATGGCATACATAGGGATCCATCTAAGATCCAAGTCATTCGTGACTGGCCAACCGCAACAACACTCACTAGCCTTCAGAGCTTCTTGGGCCTTGCCAATTTCTACCCCAGGTTCGTGTTGGGATTCTCCCATGTTGCATGGACCCTTATCCAAATAAACAAGGGTGGTGATAAGGAGAAATTTGGGTGGAGCCAGTCCCAACAACAAGCGTTCGATGATTTGAAGCAACACTTCTGCTCAGCCCCAGTACTTTCACTACCAGACCTACAACATCCCTTTGAAATTGAGACAAATGCTTCAGACTATGTTGTGGGTGTCGTTCTCACTCAACACAGCCACCTTGTGGCCTATCATAGTGAGACACTATCAGATACTGTCTGTAAGTACCCTACTTACGATAAGGAAATGTTAGAAAAACAGGATCGCGGAGCAATAAAATAAAACAAATGTAGAAACAAAACACAGAAGACACACAATACAAGAGAGACACAGATTTACGTGGTTCACCCAGTGTGGGCTAC
>JZKD02S0260173.1:203291-252352 GCA_000966675.3 Picea glauca
TGGAAGACCACCTTCAAGTCAAAGGAAGGCCTTTTTGAATGGTTGGTCATGCCCTTTGGTTTGACAAATGCTCTAGCCACTTTCATGAGGATGATAGACAGTATTATCTGACCATTCACCAATACTTTTCTAGTGGTGTATCTGGATGACATTCTAATTTATAGCAAGACTTGGGCTAAACACTTGCAGCATATTCAGCAAGTTTTGCACACCCTGCGGCAACATAAGCTATACGCCAACTTGGAAAAATTCTCCTTCGGCATGGACAGGGTCCATTACCTAGGATACATCATTGATCAGCATGGCGTACATGTGGAACAAGCCAAGATCCAAGCCATTCATGACTGGCTAGCCCCAACAACACTCACTGAGCTTCAAAGATTCTTGGGCCTTGCTAATTTCTACCACAGATTCATGTTGGGATTCTCCCATATTGCATGGTCCCTCAGCCAAATAAATAGGGGTGGTGGTAAGGCGAGATTTGCGTGGGGTCGGTCCCAACAACAAGTGTTTGATGATTTGAAGTAGCGATTGTTATCAAACCTAGTACTTTCACTACTAGACCTGCAACATGCCTTTGAAATTGAGACAGATGCTTCATACTATGTTGTGGGCACCATTCTCACTCAGCATGGCCACCCCATGGCCTATCATAGCAAGACACTATCAGATACTGTCCATAAGTACCCTACTTACGACAAGGAAATGTACTCCATTGTACAAGCCTGTCTCTAGTGAAGACATTACATTCTTGGGAAGGAGACAGTCATCCACACTGATCATAATCCACTGCAGTTCATGCAGACACAGGGAAAATTGTAGAATGACCACCATCAAAAGTGATCCACATACTTGCAACAATTCCACCTCAACATCAGGTATAAAATAGGAAGCACCAATTGCATTGTTGATTTCCTCAACAGACCACCAGTCATGGCACTCACCATGGTGCTAGAATCTTGCAGCCATGAGACATATGGATGGCCCCAACTCTATGAGACAGACCCTGACTTCACCACCACCTACCAAATGTTGGGTGAAAATGAAATTCTTGATAATTTCCATCTTCAGGATGGGTTGTTGTGTCATATGGGCCATATCTATGTTCCATCAAGTGAGTGAGTGAAGCTGATCTGGGAAGCCCACTACAGTCGGGTGGCATGACACTTCAGTTTTGAAAAGACAGTGGCGATGCCACAAAAACATTTCTACTAGCCGAAACTTCGATAAGAGGTCAGCAAGTATATCAATTCTTACACTACCTGCACTATTGCCAAACTGACCACTAAGAAACAGGGCCTGTACACCCTTCTTCCTACTCCTGACAGGCCATGGGAATCCATCTCAATGGACTACATGTTGAGACTCCCATCCACCAAGCGGGGAAATGACTGTGTTTTTGTGGTTGTTGATCTCTTTTCTAAGATGATGATTATGGTTGTCCGCAAGAAGAGCATCACAGTAGAGGTCACTGACAAGACCTTCTTTGAACGAGTTTGGGTAAATTTTGGAATCCCACAAACCATTGTCTCGTATTGGAATAGTCAATTTCTTATCACATTCTGGTCAAGCCTCTGGTCACTGCTGGACACCAAGCTCACCAAATCCACGGCCTGCCACCCCTAGACAGATGGCCAAATCGAGGTTTTAAATCGAATGATTGTGCATATCCTTCGCATGTATAATTCAAATCACCCTCACACATGGAATGAGAGCCTTCCCTATGTCCAGCATAGCTATAGCTAAGCCTTTCATAGCTCAACTGACCATAGCCCCTTTTAGGTGGGGTTGGGATTCCAACCATTGGGTCCCATAGATGTTGCACTTCCCCTTGCGGTCACCTCGACCAACTCATCTCCTACTCTAAATGAAGCTTACAAAGCCACTCGGTTGATTGAGTGGATCCAGCACATCCAGCAACAGGTTCAAGATATCCTATAGAAGTCCAATGACAAGTACAAACAATGCCATGATCAACATCGGGTGCCACATAAGTTTCAGGTGGGCGACAAAGTTTGGTTTCACTTGCAGAAAGAATGCCTTACAGGACCCCATCGAAAGCTTCACCCACTCTATTATGGGACATACACTATCACCAAGGTCATGGGGGATAATGATTTTGAGCTCAACATTCCTCCCTTCCTTGGTCTGTACCCATAGTTCAACGTGGATCTCCTTCGCCCTTATTTCCCACCATTATTGGACACCTCAGAAGCAGAAGAACAACTGACACCAACAGAGCTCAACCCTGACTGCATAAAATAGGCATACAATGATCAAATTGTGTACACATAGATCAAGGTCACTCGACAACAAAGGATCCAGCTTTATCGAGTCGTCAAAGCAGGGCACCTCCTGCACCAAGGCAAGTGGCTCACCCGGGGAAAAATTCAGCAAAAATTTCCTCATCTGATGGGGGACCTCAATGTAATGGAGACCATTGCTTCCTAAGGAGGTAGGATTGATCCATATGGATATTGGTGGCCACCCACCTTTTCCAACTGGCTCCAAATAGTTTTCTAACAATTTTAGCAATTTACTATTTTTAGCAGTTTTAACTTCCGGGGGCATTTTGAGGGCCTAAATGAAGTTTTTTTTTTGGGATCGAGCTCCTCAATGGTAGTAAATGAATAACTAAGCCCCCAAAATGAATATCCTCGATGACACCTTTCCAATGAGCTATCACATGCCTAAAACAGAGATCATATGCAAAAGTTACGACCCCGGGAAGTTGATGTACTAACTTACCCAAACGGGGCCCACATGACTTTTGGCGCTTCATCTCCTAGGGTTAGGTTTTTGGATGTCTAGGGTTTTTTTCATTTTTGTTTATTGTAAAAATTCCTTCAGAGCCTCATTGTAATCATCTTCTTGTGAATGCGCACAACCGTCACATCTCTTCTCAGAGATAAGCCGCCACCATTCTAGCAACCTTGTTTCCGCTGCATTTTACAGTTTCAGCTTATTTCATTATTGAATAGAAAACCAATTTTACTGTATCTCTGTTATTTTTTGTTAAGCACCTATTAATAATCTATATTCATTTTGTTATTCTCATAAAATTTGGATCAATAAAGAAGACATGTACTTGCATTTTATCATTCCTTTTGAATAAAAAAGAAGTATTCCTTTTGTTCAAACTATATTTTGGTCTAGATACATAGTTAAACATCATTTCTTCTAGCTGAAAGTTAAGTGATATTTATCACAAGATAAATTATTTCAATTTTCAGCTTTTGTCTTCTTCTATTTCTTCTTTCATCCTCTAAAACTTTAAATTTTGTGGAACATAGAAAGTTTTTCCTTTTAATCTTAAATATTTAAATATTTAAATACTTTAATGATACATGCCCATTTAAGCAAGAAAAATATTGTGTTTTAGGATAGATCAACTAAAAAACAAATCAATCAATGCAATTGATGCCTTGGTTGTTGGAATATTGAGAGGGGGCGTGATCCAGATGATTTTCGACATGAAATGAGAGTGGAGATATAATAAATAAATGTACAAAGATATCTAATATATTCAATAATATAATAGAAATATATCAGATATGCAACCACAAACACAGAGATATTGTAATACACAATTTCTATTAATGAGCGAAATGTACAAAACTATAGAATTATAGAGTGAAAGACTTGCTAGAATTGTGGCAGTTTATCTCTAAGAAGAGATGTGACAACTACTCACATTCACAAGAATATGATTAAAATAAGCCTCTCAATATCTTTTTAACGTAAGTAAAATCCAAAACCCTAGCCCCAAAAGATGAAAATCCAATAGTTTTGTGGACCCCGTTTTGGGTAGTTTGGTATATCAACTTCCCAGGGGTGTAACTTTGCAATTAGATCTATGTTTGGGGAGAACGATAGCTCGTTGGAAAGGTATCTTTGAGGAGATTAATTTTAGGAGATCAATTAGAGCCTTTGGACATATTTGATGTTCTCAATCTAGAAAAATATTCATTTAGGCCCTCAAAATGGCCCTAGAAGTTTAAGAACCAAAAAACTGCTAAAACTAGTAAGTTGCCAGAAGATTATTTTGAGCCACTTGAAATAGGTGGGTGGCCACCGATATCCACTTGGATAAATACTCCCTCCTTATGAAGCAATGGCCTCCATTGTGTTGAGTGCTCGGGGGAGAGGGAAAAACATTTGTTGAATATGCATCTTGATGAGTCGCTTGCCTTGCTGGAGAAGTTGTGTTGCTTAGCTTGTTGAAGGATTTCATGAACCTATGGATGGAAGGGTTGGAACTTTTTAACCAGTATGGATACATGATATGACTATGTCTAGAAGGAAACCTTGCACTTTGTTTCAATCTTGTCAACTTGCTTCTACTGGACAGAAGGTGCTTGGAATGAGGCTGCAATGGTTACAGTGTTCTTCTGTTCACCTTTTGAATATAATGTGAAGAAGATAAATTTTGTAGTATGAAATACTACCTTGCAACATTGTTTAGGTGGGATAGTAGTTGGAACTACCCCTGGTGTCCTGTAGAGATGACCCCCTAGAGTAACAATGACACTACGGGGTTGAGACTCATAAATAGCATGGTGCTTCCACATATATGGTTGGCCCAAAATAACATCACAAACATCCAATGGGGAAACATCACATAATACCTCATCCTCGAATGGATGAATGCCATATGATAATCGACATTGTTGGTTGACACAAAGGTCTCATCCTTGGCAAAGCCAACCGATGTTATATGGTTTTTGGTGTGGTGTTGTCGACAATCCCAACTGTTTGAAGACCTTTGTTGAGATGAGGTTCTTCTGGCTTCCTCTATCGACAATAAAATGTAGTGGGGTCCCCTTCACCCATTTATGTGAATGAAAAAGGTGCTCCCCCTCCTTAGGATCTGCTAGTTCTTCTGGTTGAATTGTTGCGGTCGCAACAATAGCAGTGGGGTTTTTGTCTATGCTCTATATTCTGTTAGTATTTTCTGAATCAGATTATGAATTAGGGTTCATCTTCCTGTCTTTGATATCAGACACCAATGACTGTATTCAACAACATTCATCAGTGTTATGCCAAGGGATTTTGTGGAAATCACACCACTTTCCAGTGTCCTTCTTAATCTTTTTGTTGCCCTTCCTTTCTTATGGCTTGGCCTGGTTTTAAGGAGGTTATTTGTTAGGTATTTCTTTATTGTGATTTAGTTTTCATGGATTTGCAGACCCAAAATCCCATTTGTTCTTGTGCCTAAATTTCTAATATATTTTGACAGCATATCGATAGGAAGCTCCCAGGTATGAGATGTCCAGGAAATCTATTTCAGTTTGATTGTATCTACGTAGATCCACGTGGTATTTCAGAACCAGATGTCACTCGGAGTATTTGATACCTAGCTTGGTGTGCAAGTTATGGAAACTATTTGTGAACTCTAGCACTGTTTGGCTGCTCTCTTTCTGTAGTGTGGTCCATCTCATGTATTGGTATTCATCGTTACCAACAAGGTAATATTGTTCCTTGACCGCATCCAAAAAAAAATATCAAGTGGGATCGACCCCATATATTACAAACTCCTCTGTGGAAATTTTCTCCCAGTAAGTTTCCCACCAATGTTTGACATGGGGTAGATCCTTAAGAAGTACAAAGTTGATCTTTTCCCTATTGGAAAAATTGTGAACAGAGAAATAACCTTCTAGTATATTTAACCATTTTTCTAGGGAATCTACATCGATCTAACCTTCAAATACGAGAATATAAAAATTCACTTGTACCTTGAAAGGAGAGGTGCCTCCAAATTGGCCTTTTTATGAAGATGTTTATGTGGTTATCGAGAGGCGTTGAAGGATTTCAGAAAAATTCTCCATCATTTTGTCCCTTTGTTGCGTGAGAGCTTTCTCAAGCAAGAAATTAATAGGGTCATCATCTCTGTCATTTTTCCTTTCTTCTACCATGGAGGGTTTATTGGGCATGTGAGAGAGATTTTACTCAAGATATATAAGCTCGAGACCCATCTTTCTATACTCGGACCTCATCGAGGACATGCATTGAAAAAATCAATTAAGAACAACTTGCTCTGATACCACTGATCTGGATTATTTTCGGCACGAAAATGAGAGCAGATATATAATAAATAAATGTACATATATCTCATATATTCAATAATATAACTTAAATATATCATAGATACAACCATAAACACAAAGATACAGTAATACACAATTCCTATGAATGAGCAAAATGTACAAAACTGTAGAAATACAGAGTGAAAGACTTGCTAGAATGGTGGAAGCTTATCTACGAGAAGAGATGTGATGGATATTCACATTCACAATAAAATTATTACAATGAGGCTCTAAAAGAATTTTTAACATAAGGAAAATCCAAAACCCTATCCCCAGAAGATGAAACTCCAACAGTTTTGTGGACCCTGTTTAGGGTAGTTTGGTGTATCAACTTCCTGGGGGCATAACTTTGGCATACAATCTCCATTTGGGGCGAGTGATAGCTCGTTGGAAAGGTATAATCGAGGAGATTCATTTTGGGGGATAAAACAATTCATTTTCAAACTTTGAGGTGATTGATACCAAAACTTTAAATTGAGGCGAGTGATAACTCGTTGGAAAGGTATAATCGAGGAGATTCATTTTGGGGGATAAAACAATTCATTTTCAAACTTTAAGGTGAGATGAAAGTTAAGTGATATTTATCACAAGATACATTATTTCAATTTTCAGCTTTTGTCTTCTTCTATTTCTTCTTTCATCCTCTAAAACTTTAAATTGTGTGGAACATAGAAAGTTTTTCCTTTTAATCTTAAATATTTAAATATTTCAATACTTTAATGATACATGCCCATTTAAGCAACAAAAATATTGTGTTTTAGGATAGATCAACTAAAAAACAAATCAATCAATGTAATTGATGCCTTGGTTGTTGGAATACTGAGAGGGGGGGTGATCTAGATGATTTTCGGCATGAAATGAGAGCGGAGATATAATAAATAAATGTACAAAGATATATAATATATTCAATAATATAATAAAAATATATCAGATAAAAACAAATATATTGTAATGCACAATTTCTATTAATGAGCGAAATGTACAAAACTGTAGAAATATAGAGTGAAAGACTTGCTAGAATTGTGGCAGTTTATCTCTAAGAAGAAATGTGACAACTACTCACATTTGCAAGAATATGATTAAAATGAGGCTCTAAATATCTTTTTAACGTAAGTAAAATCCAAAACCCTAACCCCAGAAGATGAAAATCCAATAGTTTTGTGGACCCCGTTTTGGGTAGTTTGGTATATCAACTTCCCATGGGCGTAACTTTGGCATACGATCTATGTTTGGGGAGAACAAGAGCTCGTTGGAAAGGTATCATTGAGGAGATTAATTTTGGAAGATCAATTAGAGACTTTGGACATATTTGAGGCTCTCAATCCAGAAAAATATTCATTTAGGCCCTCAAAATGGCCCTAGAAGTTTAAGAACCAAAAAACTGCTAAAACTAGTAAGTTGCTAGAAGACTATTTTGAGCCACTTGAAATAGGTGGGTGGCCACCGATATCCACTTGGATAAATCCTCCCTCCTTATGAAGCAATGGCCTCCATTATTTTGAGTGCTCGGGGGAGAGGGAAAAGTGTTTGTTGAATATGCATCTTGATGAGTCGCTTGCCTTGCTGGAGAAGTTGTGTTTCTTAGCTTGTTGAAGAATTTCATGAACCTATGGATGGAAGGGTTGGAACTTTTTAACCAGTATGGATACATGATATGACTATGTCCAGAAGGAAACCTTGCGCTTTGTTTCAATCTTGTCAACTTGCTTCTACTGGACAGAAGGTGCTTGGAATGAGGCTGCAGTGGTTACGGTGTTCTTCTGTTCACCTTTTGAACATAATGTGAAGAAGATAAATTTTGTAGTATGAAATACTACCTTGTGACATTGTTTAGGTGGGATAGTAGTTGGAACTATCTTTGGTATCATGTAGAGATGACCCCCTAGAGTAACAATGACACTATGGGGTCGAGACTCATAAATAGCATGGTGCTTCCACATATATGGTTGGCCCAAAATAACATCACAAACATCCAATGGGGAAACATCACATAAGACCTCATCCTCAAAGGGATGAATGCCATATGATAATAGACATTGTTGGCTGACACGAAGGTCTCATCCTTGGCAAAGCCAACCGATGTTATATGGTTGCGGGTGTGGTGTTGTCGACAATCCCAACTGTTTGAAGACCTTTGTTGAGATGAGGTTCTTCTAGCTTCCTCTATCAACAATAAAATGTAGTGGGGTCCCCTTCACCCACTTATGTGAATGAAAAAGGTGCTCCCCCTCCTTAGGATCTGCTAGTTCTTCTGGTTGAATTGTTGCAGTCGCAACAATAACAGTGGGGTTTGTGTCTATGCTCTATACTCTGTCAGTATTTTCTGAATTAGATTATGAATTAGGGTTCAGCTTCTTGTCTTTGATATCGGACACCAATGACTGTATTCAACGAAATTCATCAGTGTTATGCCAAGGGATTTTGTGGAAATCACACCACTTTCTAATGTCCTTCTTAATCTTTATGTTGCCCTTTCTTTCTTATGGATTGGCCTGGTTTTAAGGAGGTTCTTTGTTAAGTCTATCTTTATCATGATTTAGTTTTCACAGATTTGCAGACCCAAAATCCCATTTGTTCTTGTGCCTAAATTTCTGATATATTTTGACAGCATATCAATAAGAAGCTCCCAGGTATGAGATGTCCAGGAAATCTATTTCAGTTTGGTTGTATCTACATAGATCTCTGCGGTATTTCAGAACTAGATGTCACTTGGAGTATTTGATACCTAGCTTGGTGTGCAAGTTATGGAAATTATTTGCGAACTCTAGCATTGTTTGGATAATCTCTTTCTGTAGTGTGGTCCATCTCATGTATTGGCCTTCATAGTTACCAACAAGGTAATATTGTTCCTTGACCACATCCAAAAAAAAATATCAAGTGGGATCGACCCCATATATTACAAACTCCTCTGTGGAACTTTTCTCCCAGTAAGTTTCCCACCAATGTTTGACATGGGGTATATCCTTAAGAAGTGTGAAGTTGATCTTTTCCCTATTGGAAAAATTGTGAACATCGAAATAACCTTCTAGCATATTTAACCATTTTTCTAGGGCATCCACATCGATCTAACCTTCAAATACGAGAATATAAAAATTCACTTGTACCTTGAAAGGAGAGGTGCCTCCAAAGTGGCCTCTTTATGAAGATGTTTATGTGGTTATCGAGAGGCATTGAAGGATTTCAGAAAAATTCTCCATCATTTTGTCCCTTTGTTGCATGAGAGCTTTCTCAAGCAACAAATTAATAGAATCACCATCTCTATCGTTTTTCCTTTCTTATACCATGGAGGGTTTATTGGGCATGTGAGAGAGATTTTACTCAAGATATATAAGCTCGAGACCCATCTTTCTATACTCAGACCTCGTCAAGGACATGCATTGAAAAAATCAATTAAGAACAACTTGCTCTGATACCACTGATCCAGATTATTTTTGGCACGAAAATGAGAGCGGAGATATAATAAATAAATGTACATATATCTCATATATTCAATAATATAACTTAAATATATCATAGATACAACCATAAACACAGAGATACAGTAATACACAATTCCTATGAATAAGCGAAATGTACAAAACTGTAGAAATACAGAGTGAAAGACTCACTAGAATGGTGGAAGCTTATCTCTGAGAAGAGATGTGACGGATATTCACATTCACAATCAAATGATTACAATGAGGCTCTAAAGTAATTTTTAACATAAGGAAAATCCAAAACCCTAACCCCAGAAGATGAAAATCCAACAGTTTTGTGGACCCTGTTTAGGGTAGTTTGGTGTATCAACTTCCTGGGGGCATAACTTTGGCATACAATCTCCATTTGGGGCGAGTGATAACTCGTTGGAAAGGTATAATCAAGGAGATTCATTTTGGGGGATAAAACAAGACAATATTGTGAGAGAAAGAAGAGGAAGTTACAACGAGTGTGTTGTAGGTTGTATCCCTTTAGTTGTTGTTTAATAATAAAGGAAGGACCTTGAAATTTCTCTAGTGTATGTAGCCCACACTACATGAATCACGTATATATATGTCTCTATTATATTATGTATCTTCTATGTTTTATTTCCACATTTTTTTTATTTCATTTCTCTGTGATCATGTTTTTCTAACAAGTGGTATCAGAGAGAAAGGTAACTCGCAGGAAAAGAGGGTTCCTGGTTCGAGTGGGAGCAATGGAGAAAGATGGAAAGTTTAGGGTCGAGAAATTTAACGGCCAAAACTACCAATTATGAAAGATGAATATGGAATATTATTTATATCATAAGCATATATTCCTAACATTGGGTGGAATAGAAAATAAGTCGACAGCCATGAAGGACAAAGAATGGGATTTTCTTGACATAAAGGCACTAGGAATGATACAATTGAGTTTGGAAGCATCGGTGGATTTCAATATTTCGAAAGAAAAGACAATGAAGGATTTGATGGATTCATTGGATAAACTGTATTTAAAAACCTCAACATCCAATAAGGTATTTCTAATGAAGAGATTATTTAATATGAATATGCCATAAGGTGGGTCTGTTGCAAATCATTTAAATCAATTTAATACGGTTACTAATCAACTAAGTTATGTAAAAGTGGACTTTCATGATGAGATCAACGCTCTTCTAATATTGTGCTCATTTCCAGAAAGATGGAATGGCTTGGTTATGGTTGTAAGTAAATTTGTCTCTGGTTCAAACACTCTAAAATTTTATGATGTTGTTGGTGTTATCCTTAGCGAGGAAATGGAACAGAAAAGCACATTTGAGACATCAGGTAATGCATTAAACATGGAGAACAGAGGAAGACAAAAGCATACAGGAAATGGCTTAGAGAACCGCAGGAGTTATAGGAAGGGAAGATCCAAATCTATACTTGGAAATATAGAATGTTGTATTTGTAGGAAGAAAGGACATCTGAAGAAATACTATAGAGCTCCAAAGAAACAAAGAGATGGACAAAAGGAGAAAAATCAAGAAGCAAATGTAATAGGTGATGTGTTACAATATGCTTTGATTCTTTTTGTGGATAATATTTATGATTATTGGATAGTATATTCAGGGGCTTCATTTCATTCCACACCCCATCGGAAACATTTTCTAGATTATGTTCAAGGTGATTTTGGGCAGGTTCATTTGGGTGATGATGCACCATGAAAAATTGTTGGAATGGGAAAGGTAAAAATAAAGCAAAGGAATGGAAACCAATGGTTCTTGAAAAAGGTAAGAAATGTTCCAGATCTAAGGAAAATTCTAATTTCAACAGGGCAGTTGGCAAGTGAATGCTGTATATCCATATTTACAGATAAGGTGTGGAAGGTCACCAAAGGATCATTGGTGATAGAAAAAGGAGAGAAGGTATGTACATTGTATTTATGTACTGGTAATATTGACTCTTCTATCTATTTATATTATACAAGAGTGGATACAGGACTGTGGCATCATAGGCTTGGACACATGAGTGATAAGGGGATGCAGATACTTCATAAACAAAATTTGTTGCCAGATCTTAAAAAAATTGATTTGGATTTCTGTGAGCATTGTGTTTATGGAAAACAAAAGAGAGTCAAATTTCTCAGAGTCAGAAAAGAAAAGAAGAGTAAAAGGTTAGATCTTATGCATATAGATGTATGGGGACCAACTAAGGTATCATCTCTTGGTGGCTCTCGTTATTATGTTACTTTTATTGTTGATGCAACTAGAAAAACTTGGGTTTATTGCATTCGACAAAAATCTAATGTTTTTTATACTTTTAAGAAATGGAAAGCTTTGGTTGAGAATGAGACAGGAAAAAGGTTGAAGTTTCTCAGATCAAAAAATGGAGGTGAATATTGCAACAAGGATTTTGATGATTATTGTTCATACCATGGGATTTGTAAAGAGAAGATAGCTCCAGGAACACCAAAAGAAAATGGTGTGTCAGAAAGGATAAACGGGATAATCATGGAGCGTGAAAGGAGTATCATATTGCATGATGGTTTTCCCTTATAGTTATGGGAAGATGTTGTAGATAATGTTGTTTACTTAATAAACAAAGGACCTTCAAGCTCTTTGGATGGTACAATTACAAAGGATGCATGGACAGGTAAAAAGGTAAACCATTTTTTTTTAAGACTTTTGGTTATGAAGAATTTTTCCATATTGATAAAGAAAATAGAACAAAGCTTCAGAAAAAATCCAAGAAGTGTACCTTTATTGGATACAGTGTTAATGATTTTGGTTATCTCTTAAGGGATTAAGAAAATCACAAAATAATTAGGAGTAGATATGTCATATTCAATGAGAAGGTCATGTACAAAGATCAGTTGCAAGGAAAGAAAAAGGAAAAAGAAAAACTAGAATACACAGTGCTTGATGAGATCACTGAAAAAGAAATTCCAAAGGTACCAGAAAATAAAAATGTACAACAATAGGAGAAACATGTACGTCAAACTCCTACAAGTGTTGCTAGAAGATATACCAAGTTAAGTAGACCCCTTGAATGATACTCTCCTTCATTGTATTATTTATTGTTGATTGATTTTGGTGAATCAGAATGTTATGAAGAGGCAATGCATGCATACACTAAAAATAATTGGGAGAAAGGAATGAAAGAGGAAATGGATTCCCTGGTAAATACCTAGACTTGGTATTTGGTTTAGATGCCTTTAGGAAAAATAACATTACAGAATAAATGGGTTTACGGGTTGAAGGAAGAATATGGATGAAAAAAGAGGTACAAAGCTAGACTTGTTGTAAAGGGGTTTGCACAAAATAAAGGTATCTATTTTGATGAAATATTTTCTCCTATTGTTAAAATGACTTCAATTATGATTATTTTAAGACTTGTGGCAATATAAGATTTACATATTGAACAATTAGATGTAAAAACAACTTTTCTCCATGGAGATTTGCAGGAAGAGATTTATATGAAAAAACCAAAGGGGTATGAGGTAAAAGGGAAGGAAAATTTGGTATCAAGGTTGAATAAGAGATTGTATGGGCTAAAGAAAGCTCCAAGGAAGTGGTATTTGAAGTTTGACAGGTTTATGACAGAACAAGGTTATAGTAGATGTCATTATGGTCATTGTGTTTATTTTAAAAAGATAGAAAATGGAAACTATATTATCTTGCTATTGTATGTAGATGACATGCTTTTTCTAGGCTCTAATATGCACGATGTAAATGTGCTCAAGAACAAATTAGATAATTCATTTGCGATGAAGGATTTGGGTGCCACAAAGAAAATCATTGGTATGAGAATAACAAGAGACAAGAAAAATTGCAAATTGACATTGTCTTAGGGTGAGTACATAGAGAAGGTGTTGGAGAGGTTTAGAATGCATAATGAAAAATGAGTTAGTACACCTTTGGACAACCATTTCAAATTAACTAAGGAAATGTTTCCCAAGACACAAGAGGAGATAGAATACATGTCCAGGGTCCCTTATTCATCAACAATTGGCAGCTTGATGTATGTGATGGTTTGCACAAGACCAAATATTGCACATGTAGTGGGAGTTGTGAGCAGGTATATGAACAATCCAGGTAATGAACATTGGGAGGTAGTAAAGTGGATTCTCATGTATTTGAGGGGTACTTCTACTCATGCATTATGTTTTGGATGTTCAGACACTGTTCTACATGGATATGTTGATTCATATATGGCAGGTGATAAAGATAGTAGGAGGAGCACCACATTGTATGTTTTTACTATAGGTGGAACAATAGTAAGTTGTATTTTGAAACTGCAAAAGGTTGTTTCACTTTCAACAACAGAAGCAAAGTATTTTACTACTACAGAGGCTAGTAAAGAAATGATTTGGTTATAGAGGTTTATGGAGGAATTGGGAAAGAAGTAGGAGAATAATAGGTTGTACTGTGACAGTGAGAGTTCCATTCATCTTGAAAAGAAACCATACTTCCATTCGAATACTAAGCATATACAGATCAGGTACCATTTCATACAATCTGTCTTGGAAGATGGACATTTGAAGTTGGAAAAGATACACACTAACAAGAATTCTATAGACATGTTAACAAAGGGAATAACCAGGAAGAAACTAAGTTCCTGCTCAGTTTCAATTGGTCTTCAAGCATGAAGGTGAAGATGAGAAATTTTTCGGGTCCAAGAAGGATCATAGTCCATTAGATAGAGCAATGATGGAGTTGTTGAGATTAGTCTCTAAGTGGGAGATTATTGGTTGTGGAGCCTGATTATCTTCTTGATTCAAAGGTCTTTGTTTTCAGTCATGTTTATACCCCATGAATACTTTACACCCTGGAAGAATGTACACTCCTCCATGCAGGGGAGTTGTAGGGGGGGTGATCCCCCCAGCTGTGGATCTGGGGAAAGCGTGCCCCCGAAGTAAAACTTTCCTTGTAAATGTATATTTTAATTTCATAGTAAATCTAGACCATTCATTATATGGTCACATATCTGATGGTAGAGGTTATGTTAGGGTTTTTTTCCTTAGAAGGAAAACCTCTTTTATGAGGGAAATGTATTATGGCTATGTATCATTTTGAATATTGTATTCTGAGAAAGGAGAATGTGATATAAAGAGGAGGAAGTTACAGTGGGTGTGTTCTAGTTTGTGTCCCTTCATTTGTTGGATAATAATAAAGGAAGGGCCTGGAAATTTATCTAGTGGACGTAGCCCACACTGGGTGAATCACGTAAATATGTCTCTCTATTGTATTGTGTATACTCTGTGTTTTATTTCCACATTTGTTTTATTTGATTGCTCCACGATATTTTTTTTCTAACAATAAATTCAATACATAGCCTCAATGTTCCATCCTTATTTTTGATAGAGAGTATTGGTTCTCCCCAAGGTGAAACACTTTGGCATATCTACCCTTTCTTCAACAATTCTTCCATCTGAATTTGTAATTCTTTTAATTCTGGTGTAATCATTCTGTAAGCTATTTTTTGATACCAGGGCAGTTCTTGATACTAAATCAATAGAGAAATCTATCTTCCTCTTTGGTGGGAATCCTGGTATTTCTTGGAATACATATTCAAACTCTTGTAGTACCGAAAACTCTTGAGGGATTGGCCCTTTTTCCTTTTCTCGCTCCTCCACATGGGTTGCATACAATTGAAATCCTTTCTTGAAACATATCTTCAGTTGTAAGGATGAAATATCCCTTATAGAAATGGGTCTTGGAACTCCTTTCATAGTTCTATGTTTTATTTCTTCATCAAGACATGTAAATGTCTTATTATGACAATCTAAGACAACATGATGCTTTTTCAACCAATCCATTCCAATTAAAACATCATAAGATCACAATAGTATAATATTTAGATCAACATCAATATCCACTCTATTAATACTTATGGAACAACCTTTGACCATCTCATTGATCCTTATTTTGGTTGCAATGTCTAGTTGAACCAAACTTGATTTTAGGATCAATTTAACATTGGTTTTCTCATGAATTAATTAAAATAGAAACATGATGATTAATAATCTGACCTTCTACCTCAATCATATTGGATTGGGTCTCTACTTATTAATATTCTAAGGTTGCATAAATTGTTCCCATGTCTTCTACTATTGTAACCTCTTAGATGTTGTACATGGTCTTCACTTTGTCTTTTATGTGAGGGAAATCCTTCTACAGATGATATTTTTTCATCCCGGACATTGGATTGGTGGTCTCCCCATTTTTCCCAAGGATTATTCTCTCTTGGATTCATCCTTAGCAGGCTGGCCTTGCTATTTTTATTTGGAATATTTTTGTTGAAAGGAGGCTTCAATCCTTTCTTTCTTTGATCAGTCTTTTATTTCTTCTTATCCTTCCAAGTTTTTTGCATAGACTCTCTACCCTTTCCTTGCTCATACAGGGACTTATCCTTCCTTATGGTATCAGTCAAAGTCTTGGGCTCATAACATTGAATCTTATCTTTGTAAAATGAAGGAATTCCACTCAAAAAACTTTGTATTTTCACCTTCTCATCCTTTATAAACCCCACATACTTTAGCAGTTCCAATAACTTATTTTCATACTCTTCCATAGTCATGCTTCCCAGTCTGAGTTCAAAGAACTCCTGCATTTTATGTTATAGAAGTGATCTGAAAGGTACTCCTTCGGAAAATATTTCTTTAATTTATTCCAAGTGATCATGCTCTCATTTATGTGCTCAATTTTCTTAAGTTGATCCCAACACATAACAACTTTCCCATGCAAATGGTAGGTGGCAATTCTAGCTTCCAAGTTTGATGATTATTTATGAAATTTAAAGTACCTCATGAGTCTAAGAAACCATTATTCAACATCATCTTCTTTTTCTCTTTCACCATCAAAGGATGGTGGCTTAATATTTCTTATCTCTCCTTGCAAACTATCCAATTCATGTCTTCTTCTTTGGTTCCTAATAGGAGATGCCTCTGGACTACTTATGGAATCTTCAGATGCATAAAATTTATGTGTTGAGTGCGGTAAGTGATGTCTATGAGTTATGCTATCACTTATTGAATAACCATCTCTTATGTAGTTATCTCTTCTTTCATGATATCTTCCCTCTTCCTCTCATCTTGAGTTTGATCCATTCTTTGTTTGCCTCTACAACGGATTTAAGCTTTGCATCACTTGAGAATTTATTTGATTTTTTTCTCTTATTATCCTATCATTTTATTATTTTTAGATCTATACTTCTATTCTCATACTTATCACAATATCTATTAATGTTTCTTTCTCCCCTCTGCCCTTGTGTCCATTTGGTTATGTATTTGCATTACCAACACTGTTATTTTGTCCTTTGGCCTCTTTATCATGACTGAAGTCTCACTCTCCTTCTTCCGTTTCTTGAATATGCATTCTTATAATGAACGAATATGTTTATAACCCCTAATTCTACAAAATGTGCAAGAAACCGTTTTTGTTAGAAATATGCATATCATAAAAATTTGTCAATTAGTGCTACAGGTCCTTTTTTCTACTCAATTTATGAATATTTATATCATAACTATCTTATTTATAATAATTCCATGTTATTTGCCTCTTAATCACATTTCCAACGACTATACTCTTTCCTCGATTTTACTTTTGAGATGAAATTTATGGCTTCTTGAAAAAGCCACTTTCACCCTATTTGGGCATTTTCTCCACTGGTGAAATTTTATTGAAATTCCAACTTCATGAGAAACTATGCCAATAACTAGAGAAACTTTTATATTAGGAGTAGATAATTAAAATGACAATGAATTCATATAAACTTTCATATTTTCAATCTGATTCTCTAGTAAAAAATTGCATCAATCTAGAAATGACCATTTTTCCCTTTTTCACCTCTTTTTCCAGACTTGAATTTTTGGAAAAACTGGCTATCTCTCAACTTGTGCACTTTTGGAAAATTTTCACTAAACCCAAGTTGTTTGTCTTGATGATTATTCAAAATGTCAAATAATAAAAAAAAAATAGTTTTTTATCTGGGGTCACTTTTCCTCCGAAAATCTCAAAAATCTAAAAAAAACATAGAATAGTGGATTTTGGTCTATTTCAGCATCCACATTTCAATACCCTTAGAATTTATTTAGTTATTTCATGGTTTATTTCCATGTCTTCTTTATAGACACTCTCAATGAATTTCAGCTTAATCTGGACCTATGCCAATGATCTGGTTCCAGATCTTTAAAAACCAGTATTTCACAATTTCTGACAAAGCCAAGCAGAAATGGACAATGACACTCTCTGGAAATTTTGTAGAGATCGTCTATATAGACAAATCCCATCATTTTCATCCAAAAATGACTTAATATTCTCCAATTATGGGAAAAATAATAGAGTGGCTCTAGTTTTGAAACTGGAGCAGTTTTTCCTACAGGGAAATCTGCACCGTCAATCTCAATTCAGAAGAGATCTAGACCATCTGTTGGAGGTTCCCATTTGGAGTGATGAAGAATTGAGCTCAATTGAGAATTCGAAAATAGGGTATTGAATAATATTCCCTTTCGATACCATCGAAACTTCTCATTTGAAGTTCAGAAGATTGGAGAAGTTCCAGTGCTCTGAAAATGAGGGTATCGAAGAATACTCCCTTTCGATACCGTTGGAACTGTTCATTCGAAGTTTGAAATATTGGAAAAGTTTCAATGCTCTGAAAAGGAGGCTATCGAAGAATATACCCTTTTGATACCATTGAAACTCTTTTAAACGAGATCTTCCAAAAACACTTTTTTGAAAGAACATTTTCGCAAGATCTAACGGCTGAGAATCATCTTGAATGATCTGAAGGCTCTCATTCCTTTGGGATTCTATCATTACGCTTCTCTTATTCTTACTTTCAACGTATGTTTGAATTTATACCTTTCGAATCCATCCTTCCAAGAGATCTACAACTGAGAATGGATTTGAGTGATCTGGTGGCTCTTGTTATTCCAGGCTCCTACCATAGGACCCCTCCCTTCGAACTCAACCTCATGCCCAAATATGAAGTCCTTCCAAAACTTCCTTCCTGAAGGCCTGTCGAGAATGCCTTTATTGTACCTCTATGATTACATATTTACCATGGATCCTCACGGTCGAATTAATCTGAGTTGTCAATCTATGAAACTACACAGTCGCCATGAAACACGCAAGAATTTATCTTCCAAGACCGAATTTGACTCTGCAACAACATATTGACGCCATAAATTACTTCTTTGACTACTATGAACACTGAAACTCAAAATGTGCTCATAATTTTTGGGTTTCACTTATGTTCTTCTTTGTCCCCCCCCCAAAAAAAATCGTAACAGAAAAATATGCAACAATGAATTTGAAAAATTCACAAAATTACTAGCCCATAATAGTCCGGTGTTGAACTAAAATCTCTGATACTAATATGTAACGTACCCATCCACCCACGGTTGTCCATGCTACTTCAAAACTCACATCTGGATTGATTTCAAATTCTGATAATTTTTTAATTAATAAAGAGGCATGAAAGATTGACATGCAGAGATGAAGGTTCATGATAAAACATAAAATGAATGAATATAATTCCAGACATGGAAATAACCAAAAATCATGTGTATTATAAACACGAATATCAGAGATAATAATTAAAACACATTGGAAATAAATATACAAGTAAATGAAACCATGACAGAGAGAAGTTATCTTTAATGAAATGAATCACCAACTGGCTACAGAACAACGACGTTCCACCCAATCATAAACACTGTTGTTCCAAGTCTCAACAACAATGTCACCCTCGAGCCAGGGCTATGACTTGACAAGGACTATTCCAGGGTGTCACGCAACTTCCCAAACCAGTCATCACTCAAGCTCTCACAAGCTTCTCAATGCACATAGAAATCCAAAGTTCAACCAACTCTCTCTTATCCAACCTACAAAACCCAAGAGAATGGTCCTCCTTCTCTGCCATGTAGTCCCTTTGGTTGTCCACCTCCTTCCAAGGCTCTAGTACAGTTGTTCAAGAATATCCATGCTATGAATATTAGGATTTGAAACTGTGAGAAAAACTAAACACATGCCAATGCATCTCAGACATGCAAGCATTAATTCATGGTTGGAATACACCAACAGTCATTAGAACCAACAAAACAATGGCTTGTCTCCAACAATTTGTTTTTATTTCCCAATCCAAGATCAAAATGAATCAGGAATAATAAATGGGTGAAAGAATGGATGGAGAGAGAGAACATAAATGAAGAGTGTGAACCCCCCAAACAACCCAAATATGGGTTTATATATTTTTTGGAATTAAATATCCATATGGTCTTCCCCCAAGAAGATCATGTAACTGATATTATCCATTAAAACCAAAAGGGGTAAATAAAATATAAAACAAATACTTAGCCCCTCAATCCCCCTCTCTCGTGGAATCATATCCCTTTATAACTCTTGTCATTGTTCATCTAGTAGCCAGTGATGTATTTTATTATTAATAATGATCAAAACATTACATTTCCTAGGCACGTTGACCTCTTTTAATTGGTTGGGCACTATGGCCTTTCATAAATAAAAAAAAATACATTATTTAATATGGGGAATCAAAACTGGGTTTTTATAGTGTGGCATGAAATGAAGCCCTTGAATCTACTACCCAAGACTTGGTAATATTATCTAAAGAAAGAATCAAAGCATCTTGTAACACATCACTTGCTACATTTGATTCCTAATTTTTCTCATGATATCCATCTCTTTGTTTCATTGAAGCTCTGTAGTCATTCTTCATATGTCCTTTCTTCCCACAATTCCATCACTCTATATTTCCTAGTCTGCATTTGGATCTTCCCTTCCTAGAATTCCCAAGGTTTCCTACTCTTTCCTCTTTCCCTTTGTCATCCCCTGTTCTCCACATTCAATGCATTACCTGATGTCTCACCTGTGCTTTTCCATCACATTTCCTCGCTAAGGATAACACCAACAACATAATCAAAATTCAAAGTGTTTGAACCAGAGACAAAGTTACTTACATCCATGACCAAGTCGTTCTAGCTTTCTGGCAATGAGCACAAGATTACAAGATCCCTAACCTCATCATCAAATTCCACTTTTACATAACTTAGTTGATTAGTAACTGTATTGAATTCATTTAAATGATCGACAACATACCCATCTTCTAACATATTCATATTAAATAATCACTTCACTAGAAATACCTTGTTGGAAGCCGAGGGTTTTTTATATAGTTTATTCAATCCGTTCATCAAATCCTCTATTGTCTTTTCTTTTGAAATATTGAAATCCATCGACACTTCCAAGCACAGTCATATCGTTCACATTGCATTTCTATCAAGAATATCCCATTCTTCGTCCTTCATACTCATCAGTTTCTTTTCTTTTCTGCCCAATGGTAGGTAAATATCCTTCTGATAAAAATAATCTTCCATATACATATTCCATAACTGATAGTTTTTCCCTTTAAATTTCTCAACCTTAAACTTTCCATCTTCTTCCATTTCTCCCACTCGAACTAGGAACCCTCTTTTCCTGTAAGTTACCTTTCGCTCAGATACTAGTTGTTAGAAAAACTGGATCACATAGCAATAAAATAAAATAAAACGTGGAAATAAAATGTAGAAGATACATAATACAATAGAGACATAAATATATTTGGTTCATCGAGTGTGGGATACATCCACCATATAAATTTCCATGTCCTTCCTTTAGTATTATCCATCAAATGAAGGGATACAACCTACAACATACCCGTTGTAACTTCTTCTTCTTTCTGTCACAGTCTCCTAACTCATAACACAATATTCACTCACTCACAGAGCTGCAATCCAATTCCCTCATACATAAAAGAGGGTTGTATTCTAGGGAAAAAATATCTAACATAAATTATATCGTCAGATCTGCAACCTTATAATGAAGGGTCCATATTGACTATGAAATTACAATATTTTACAACACAATTTTTCCCAAATTTTCTCTTCAGGGGTGTTGCCCCCAAATTCTCTACCGAGGGGGGGCTCCAAAATTTCTCGCCACCTCCCCCTGGACCCCCCTAGCAAGAGAATTTGGGGGAAATACCCCCCACACCCTCCTGTCAGGTAATGGGGTCCAAACATGAATGAAACAAGAGATCTAGATCAGGAAGATAATCATGCTCCACAACCAACAAAGGAGACCTTTTTTTAGTCTATGATGAGGACAAGGATTCCTTGGGAGCAGGAAATTTCAACCCTATGTGGCACGGTCCTTATATCATTCGACATGTGTTGAAAATATATTTTACGAATTGGAATATTATGATGGAAATGTTTTTCCAGAGATGAGAAATGTTCTCTCCCTTAAAAAGTACTACACTTGAACCTCATGGCTCGAGTACTAGTTTTGTTTTATTTTTGTTTATCTTTTGTATATAACTTTGTATAGATGTCTTTTGTTTTTTCCCTATGTTGTTAATTTTTTTGCTTGTTTTGTGTGGCATATGTTAGGGGAGTCACCAATCTATGTCAGGTTCGTAGACAGTGCCAGTTTCCACACTCAGAACCTTGCTTCTGCTACCTCGACGATTTATTCTCCCACTAACTAGCTAGTGTTCAATGGAGGTGTTTTTCTCGAGGAAACTACAAATAATGTAGCCGAGTACAGTGTCATTATTGAGCTTTTGCAAGTTTATATTTCATATGGCATTCAACGCCTTTAGGTTTATTTGGAATCCAAGTTGGTTGTGTCACATTTGAATGGTTTATATCATATTCAGGATCTAGTCTTGTTACGTCGCCTCCTTAGAGTACGTTTCTGGAATGATCTTTTGATTTCATTACATATATACATGTTACTAGGAAATATAATCTAGTAACTAATGAATATGCTAACTATATTCTATATTGGCATTTGTCTCATCAATAACAAAAGCACACACCATTTAGACATGGAAATACCCATTATTTGCAAGTAAATTATAATAACACATAGAAAAAAGATATGTGTGTGTGTGTGTGTGTTTGTGTGTGTATAATATTTTTCCAGAGATGAGAAATCTTCTCTCCCTTAAAAAGTACTATACTTGAACCTCATGGTTCGAGTACTAGTTTTGTTTTATTTTTGTTTATCTTTTGTATATAACTTTGTATAGATGTCTTTTGTTTTTTCCCTATGTTGTTAATTTTTGTGCTTGTTTAGTGTGGCATATGTTAGGGGAGTCACCAATCTATGTCAGGTTCATAGACGGTGCCAGTTGCCACACTCAGAACCTTGCTTCTGCTACCTCGACGATTTATTCTCCCACTAACTAGCTAGTGTTCAATGGAGGTGTTTTTCTCGGGGAAACTACTAATAATGTAGTCGGGTACAGTGTCGTTATTGAGCTTTTACAAGTTTATATTTCATATGGCATTCAACGCCTTAGGGTTTATTTGGACTCCAAGTTGGTTGTGTCACAGTTGAATGGTTTATATCGTATTCAGGATCTGGTCTTGTTACGTCGCCTCCTTAGAGTACGTTTCTGGAATGATCTTTTGATTTCATTACGTATATACATGTTCCTAGGAAATATAATCTAGTAACTAATGAATATGCTAACTATATTCTATATTGGCATTTGTCTCATCAATAACAAAATCACACACCATTTAGACATGTAAATACCCATTATTTGCAAGTAAATTATAATAACACATAGAAAAAAGATATATGTATGTGTGTATATGTATGTGTATGTATCTATATATCGATAAATAGCTACATAGTACAAAAGATGGGCTACTAGCCCCAAATGTTTATTAGTAAAAATTATTCCCTTGGAACATAAAAAGTCTAGGGCTGAGGTCAATGATACCTATCATAACAAACAACAATGTTTTCTAAATGCTGGAGATGGTCGACCCATGTTTCATCCCCATTGGCAGATCATCTATGATTTCCATAGGGATAGAGCACGTCAAAGCCTCCATGTTCCCTCCCATGCTCTGTAGTGTCCTGGTTGCATCATCATTGCAATCTACTTCACCTCTTCCACGATGCATGTTTCATGGGAATTTAGCTAGCCTCATTGATGCTCTATATGCACATTCAAAGGGCATGTTTTAATAATTTGGATCTCAACAAAAAGACAAGTTAATTTCCCTTGTAATAGTTAAATATAATCTAATTTGAAAATTAAAAAAAAAAAATACAAAAGATTAAGGTTACCTATATCTCCAAGAGTCGTGCCTGGAGGTACAATCATATCTAGATCTTGGGAAAAGTCAATCACAGCATATGGATATTCTTTGATCCTAGGTATCTACCATGCCCACTAATCGAAGAAGTTATCATCAAAAGGATTGAACAATGTTCCCCCTACGAGGCACGCTAATAGCTCAATGCACCATATCAATTTTGGCCACAGTCATTGGTGTTCTATCATGAAATTCCTTAGGCTCATACCTAGTACTCTCTCAAAAAAGAAAGCACAGAGAATGCTACCAAAACAGAATTTTTTATTCATGTGCAACTTGCATTCAATCTACTGCGTCATCATACAATTGAGCATTGTTATGCTCTAGTCAAATACTTTTGATCTCAGACATTCAACGACATATTGCATTTGAGACCATGAGGCTTGATGCAAATATGATGATCCGACAATATGTTTCATAGTGTATAAGATCACTTTGAGGCTCAAACTTTGTATGTTCTTGATAGGTATTTGTGTGCCCACTTTCTCGGTGCCATCTTTGTAATATGTGGATATATACTCATTAATGGTCAAGCCACCTCCTTTGTGGGTCTTGAAGTTCACTAATTCTCCTCTCCGAGAGAGGATGGTAATGAAGTAAATATCTTCCACTGTGATGGTTAACGCTTTCCCATCAAGCATGAATGCCTCTACATCTAGATACCAATAGTCAATAAGGAGATTGAGAAACCTTATTTGCACTCACATACCACTTGTTTGAAAGAACTTGTACATTCCACATTGACAAAGAGCATTCATAGAATCATCATCTTCAACCACAACGTTATCAACATCCTCGTGCTCACGTTCTCTCCATTGGACAAACATCTTGCTAAATTCAAAGAAGAAGGGATTCAATATTTTAATTTTTTCCATTCATTCCAAGTAATATGTGATTCGTATTTATGAAATTCACAGACATCCGCGATTCATCTTCAGTTGAATAAAATATATACGTTATTCACCTTAAGTTGAATCGCATATGCGTAGAGTTCATCAGAAAAAGGGGTGTGTGCTCCTCAATTTCTCATGAAATCTCTAAAATTGAATGGACAAAATTGAAATCAAGGTTTTTAAAACTTACCTGGTCCAGATGTCATGAGAATTCGTCGCTCCAAGATCCTAGAATCTTTGATCAAATTTGGGAGGGTTTTCACCAATTTTGGAAAATTTTGGGTAAATTGTGCAAATGACATGGTAAAATGGTAAATTATCACTATTTAATGTAATTGTTTAGACCCACTTTTCCATATTTATGTTAATTTCCCCTTAATTGAATTACTCTAAAATGGATTTGTAGTGTTGTTTGTACATTTCAGGTTGCAAAAGGATACTTTGGGTGTTTTAGATTGACTGGTTCTTTTTCAAGAATCTAGGCAGGTATTATTCTCATATAACTGGCATTTTGAATAGGTCTCATACAACTTACACTTTTTCATTTTCAGTTGTGATTTCCACTTTTCCCTAGGGTCGATCCCATTAACTTGCGACATGAACCCATATATTTTCTTTAGAATATTGTTTTGTTGATGGTAAATCCTATCTTCCATGGGTGCCCTAGCCTAGAACCCCCTTTTCATTTTGGCTCCCATGTTGTAATTTTTCTATTAGGCTTGGGAGTCATGTTTAGTCCTGCCATGACTTTGCGTTGAAGATGCATATCTTCTCCTTAATATTTTTCTGGAAATTACCTACAAGACTCCCTCTAACATATGTTGCTACATATGTCAACATTTCTATTACTCTTAAGTAGTTATTGTGTTCATTACTGGCATATAGCGTAGGTTCCATTCCACCTTCACGATGCATATATTTGTATCTCTCACATATCTTCCATAGGGTCCAACCCATTCATTCATGACATCACACCTTCAATTTTCTTTAAAAGTGTCTTTAATGGATGGTAGAGCTTACCTCTTCATGGGTGTCCTAGTTAGTATCTCACTGGCATTTTTGACACCTATGTTGCAGTTGTTTTGTAGGCTTGGAATCCTTGTTTAGTCACGTCATGTCTTTGCGTTAAAGCCTCATGAATTACTCTCAAATCTATTTCTAGCTAACTTACCCACATGGATTACACGTTTTTGTTGAGTTGTAATTGCATTTCATACTAACCACTTGAACTTCTAGGCCTAATGTTGGCTTCAACTTGCCATTGTTGAACCATTTGTTTATGCATTCCTACCAATTTCTAGCCTTGCAATTTATTCCTTTGCGACTCGACACCTTTATCACTGGAGGAGACATTCCCCTGAGTTTCCTTATCCTTCACATTCTTCCTTGCATCGAGCATAGGTATGTTCATTGCACTCTAGAACTAGTTTTATTTCCCACAACACTTGTTTTCTCCAATGTGCTATAAGATTCTTTTATTCTTTTTTAGGATTTAATAATATGAAAAAGACAAAAAAACTAAAAACCAAAAATAAGTGGTGAAAGCATCTATCTCTTTATTTGGTAGTAATTTTGTCATCCTTGAACAAAGCACAATATTTGAGTCAGTATCTCAATATTTTTGGGTTTAGTATGGCTTTAGGAGACTTTTATCGTTGTTGAGTATAATATTCGTCGGTTGGTTATCCTTTCATTCATATGGAGTGTCTGTCAGTGCCTCCTATATCAGAGATGTATCTTAGTTTGTAATCCATCCTACCTAAGTCACATAATGTGTCTTTATTTTTTTCAAGGGAAGATTTAGTCTGAGTCGGCCACTCCACAAAAAATCCTTGACTTTCCAAGTCGACCTTCCCATGTCAATCAAGTACATTTCAATTTCACAAGTATATTTATATTTCACTCGTACTAGTATAGAAGGTTACCATTGACTTCTTATTGGAGGGTTTGCTCCTATCGACTCTAACACATTGCTCTAAGAGTGTGACCTAAAGTTTCACCCTCATCCTATTTCCAGTATTGATAGGTGACCTTGTGCTCAGCAGAGGACAAGCCATCATTGGTTGTTGATTAAGCAGTTTCCCTTGTGTTTGGCATCAATTAAAATCATCACACATAGGGATTCTTGCAGTACCTTGGTTTCCATTTTACCCCATTGGTGGAATCCTCATCTTTGTCAGTTGTCTTCATCATTGGTTGTTATTCATAGAGTCTCTATCATGCACTATTCCACGTGATCCACATTGGAGTCATACCTCAGTGTGGTCCTTACAATATTTTCATATGATTCCTTCCAAAAAACATTCCTTCTGCTACTCCTCATTTTGGATGATGGGGGATGCCTTAATTACCTCCTTCTAGTGGGTCTCTTCCTATTGACTTCAACACATCTTCCTCTAGGTTAGGGATCTAGAGTCATTTTTAGTAACTTGGGGTTTGCAGTCATTAGTGGCAGGTTCCCTCACTATTGGAAGTGGGAATACATCAATGTCCCTTGATAGATATATTATATCATGTATTCAACATCAAATCATTTATTCGCACTTGTTAGATTATACTAGGTACCTTGATGCCCATTATCCTCATCGGTGGGTCACCTCGCATTTGTTAATAGTATACATCAATGATCAGTAATAAAATGGTGTCCCACTGTGTTCGACTTCAACAGATTTATTCACATAGTGTAGACTCATACCACGACGGATTGTTTTGAATACTTTGAATGAAGTACGAGAATCACATCTTTTGTGCTCCTACCCAACCTATATTGATTGTACCACTGCCACATACATGGGTACTTACAGAGGATCCATTTTTTCACTTCATTGACTCTAGATATCCTCTTATTTAATTTTGAGACATAGCTCCACTGTGTATCCATTCGTGGCTATGATATACATTTTCATGTATCCACTATGTATTTTGCATGGCCATGATTGCTACTTCTATATATATATCACATGGATCCATTGTGTATATTTTTTTCGTGGCCATGGACATCATTTCTAATTTCATTAATCATGGATCCGAAGTGTACTTGGTTCAGCAGACATGCTTATATATCTCCTGAGAATGGGTATTCTGGACTCGGGAAGAGAATACTCTTACTTGATTTCTACTAAAGGTTTTGTTTTTGGATCAACTATTTGGGAACTTTCATTGGGAATTACTTCAATGCATCCTCACCCCTCAGAGTTATAATGTATTTCAGACATCAATTTCTCTTTTGAACTCATACATTAGGGGGAATCTGTTATACCACAAATTGTCATACCAATTTTCATTTGTAAGATGGCCTATTACATTCCCTAGCTTACAAACTTAAATCCCATTCTCCTTCACCAAAATCATCTAAAAAAAACACTTTTGTTTCCATACTCTATTCACCCATGTGAAAATCACGTATATACGATATTTTTTAGTGTATAAATGATCTGGATTGTATCATTATATTATTTTCTATCTCACTACATTTTGGGTGGAAAAAATGGAGAAAACAACTTGCAGGGCCATTTCCATGGCTGGTCCAAATTTCAAAATTTGGGTCCACAAAATAGTCAGAAATATTTTGGATCCATTTTGAGGCATCAAACAACCTTTTTCTTCAAATATTACTATGGAGGAAGATTCTAAATTATACGTGTCGATACCTTTCCAATGACATAGACCATTCGTCAATCAGAGTTCGTATGAGAAAGTTGTACCTACCGTAAGTTGACCTACCATATTGATCACCATGGTGTGAGTGGATGCCACCTCAACCTCCATTACTTATACATGTGGGGCTAGCCACCCAATGGATTTTCTAAGAACATTCTAGAAGGTCCAAAACCTTATCACAATTGAAGGCTGAGGAAGTCAAAAACCTATACCTAGATGGCTATCAGGCTATGTTAAATATTAATCCACTAAGAGGAGAAGGGATTCCATTATTTTGCATTGTATATTTTTCCATAGCTGAGAAAAACATATGAGAGTGGTATTTTGTGAGCATAACAGAGGAGGAGAGATTATGTAGCATCCATACAGGACACAGGTCAAATGAAACTCCACAGAGAGTGCATCTTTATGTGTACTTACATCATTTCTTTACCAAATAAAATAAAGTAGAGAAGCCTCACCTTCTAGTGGGGTTTTCTCCCATATTGGGTTTCCCTTGAAGTAATATATTGTGTTTATTTGTGGATGGTGTCAACGTGCTTTATTGTTCTCTAATTTTTCTATGTTTATCTATTTTTTGAGTAACTGAATATTCTAGAGATCTGAAAGAAATTAACCTTAATAGTAAATATTTCAGTATTTTATTAGATCTATTTTGAGGAACTATTTTAGTGGAATATCTACTACAATTTACATCTCAACAAACCGCATATACCCTCAATTTTGTGAAAAAAATAAAAATATTCCTCATTTTTAGGTGGGGTTTTGGGTTTGACTCGTTGCCAAGCTTCCCTTGACCCGTACACAAAGGAATATAACCATATCAACCTATTTAGGATTGTATATAACCACTTATGGGGGTATGGATGAGAAGAGACAACCTTGGTGCAAGATTATGCTAATGATTTGCAAGCTTCCCTATTTCCTTGAACCTTTTAGTAGCATCCCTTGATCTGGAAACTTGTTTTCCAACATTCCTTCCTCTCAAATATATGATTGTAGGGTGTGGTCCTATCCCTTTTGAGTCATTCAAGGAAGAGAGAATTTGTTGAGTTGATGATTGAAGGGTCCATTGGAGGAACCTAGGTGGTTGACTTCGAGGCAGTGTTGGCAGTTAGAGTCGGGTTGTAACTACCTACTTATACTGTTTTCAACAAAATAGTTATTTTTCCCTCCATATACATGTAATTTTTTTCAATTTTTTATATATGTTAACTTGTTTTACATATTTTAATTTCCACATTACATGTATAAATTTATTTAATAACTACCTTGTTGTAGTATAGACTTGATCTCCTTTTGCAGGTTGGTACAGGAAGAGATTAGGAGTGAATCAAAGGCCGAGAGCAAGGAACTACATTGAATGTTTGGATACAAGGTGTGAGGTCTTCTATTCTCTCTTCCAAGTAGTTAATTTTATTGTAAGGTTGCATGTGTGAGGGTAAGGTTTCTCTTTTAAATACAATTAGGCTCTGTTGTGACACAAACCCAAGATCACAGGGAACAATCCCATAACAGTGTGATCTTAATTGGATATTTGATAGACCATTTTGTAAATATTACAATAAGTGTGTGATGTTTTGTATTAGTTTGTATTTTCAAAAAAGTTGGAATTTGAAACAAATTGTGTGATTGTTGTCCTTCCAAAGTTATCTAGCCATTAAAATAAATGAGGGATGTCATGAAAACCTCAACGAACAAGGATGCGAGGATAATTTTGGAAGTTTGCAGAGATGAGAGCTTGAAGAGTGCATCATGCTTGAAGATTGTGGACAAAGGAGTCAAGGAGCCAGTCAATGATGAGAGAAGGAATATCTAATCCATGTCCATCTACATTGTTTCAGTGAGTAACAATGCATGAGATTTATGAGCATGCATAGCTCACCATTTGTAAAGAACTTCTTGAGAAAAAATAAATATTTTTTAATTATGGTGCATTTAACCATTGTTGTGAATCTGGTGTGTGTGATTTCTCTATCACCTATTTTTTTAGTGAGAGGCATTTATGTGTTTATGAAAAATGAACAACCCATGCTCACGGATGATCCTTTCTACAATTGAATAAATTAATCTTTAAACAATCACTTGGTATGTTATCACAACATCGAGTGTTATTTTTTAGTTGTTGTTCCCTTAATTGTATGAACATACCTTGGCATTGATTTACCTATAATTGGGGACAATTGGGTTCATTTATTGAGTCGTCCAACATCTAACACGCAGTAGATTCGTTTATCCCAGTATTATATCTAGGGATTGGAGGGAGCCTAAGTTTCTTATGACCTGTAGAAATCTCAATTCACTATATAATCATTTATTTATATTATATACAATTTCATTAATGCTTGGGAAAAGAGAAATAATATTATAGTAGTTAGTTAGTGGGAGTTGTTGCACCATTTCCTCACACTGCTCTTGATGAAGAGTGTGTGCCTTAAAATATAATGAGAATTAGATTTAATTCCCTAAATATCTATGTTGACGAAATGGTCAAGCCATAGGCCCACCATTTACGAATCATTTATCAACTTCAAAATTTCTCATATCAAATCAGCAACTCATCAATGTAACATTTTAGTAGTGGGAAATAGTCAAATTCCTTCATGTAAAGATGAAGAAACACAAACACCAATGGTTGGAGATAGATTTGAGATTGATCAAGCAATCAAATTTCTAAATGATTTCAACAAGACATGTGATCCTAATTTGTTCAAGGCGGTGGAAGCAACACTTGCAGAATATGAGGAAAAGAGAAGAGTAAAAGTGGAATGTACATGATACAGTAAATGGTTTTGTTTAGTGCTAGTTAGTGGTAATATTTACAGTTCTTTGAATGAACACATGAAATCAAAGAAGCATATTACTTCTACAAATTATGTTTTTCACAATACAAGAAGGTCGAGGATTGTCACAACTGGCATACCCAAGAAGCCAACCATTGAGAAGACCCAACAGAGTTTGACTAGGTTCTTGGTTCCATCATCACCATCACTATTAAATAGGGGTTGTACAAATCTAGGTGCTTCTACTTCAGGTGTGTTAATTATCTAAGTTTTAAATTAATTCATTTTTTAATTTGAATGTGCACATTATTTTATTTGTTATCTTATTTGAAAGTAGTTAATTTTTTTATGTATTTTTCATATTATTCTAGGTCATTTATCTCCCTTGATATTACAATGTTGGGGGTATTGGGAACCCTATATTGATAGAAATGGGGAGAGACTGGATAAAAAGGTCCTAATGGTTGATCAACGGGGTGGGAAATTATGGTACATAGAGAAACATACCAAGAGAACACTATGTTATTATGGTATTGAATGTTGTATGAACAACACGTATATCCATATTCATTGCCAGAGGGATTCTGAAATAGGAATATCTTTTAGTTCATTGACATGCAATTTTTTTAAGTTGATTCATGAATCTAATGACTTTAGGATGCACTTATATCATGAATAAAGGAGAAACGTTAAAATATATTGGAGAGATAGAAGAAAAGGGAGAAGACTGGAACATTTGACTCAAACTGAACTCAAAATCGTTGCACAAGCTGCAAATGCTAGACATAGACCAACAATGCAAGCCCTTCAGTGGGAGAGGACGAAGGTTGTTTCACTATCTATTATAATGAGGTCCTTGAAGGAAAATTTGTTTGAATCTATGGAAAGGAAGGATGTATTTATGTTTTGCAAGGATGTGTGTGAGGCTCATAAGAAAGGAAATTTACAAGGTAAATATGCAATATGGGAATTTGTCCAAGATATTTTTCACAACTTGATGCATCCAAAAGAAGGGAGAATTTATAGTCCATCCACTAAATCCATATATGAGATGTTTAAGTTGTGGGGAGGTCCTAGATTACATATCTTTATTAGTTTTAATCTAGATGAACCTTCAATATCTAAAAATTTAAGGAAAGTTAGAAAATCATTGACATTTATCCCAGGGGAGCACAATTACATTTTTTAGGCATTTGGGAAATTTTATGCTTCTTATAAATCCAAACATTGTATACAAGACCCAATTCTTGTATTGTTTGTTTAAGATGAAACTGTCATGAAACAATATGTCAGATGGGTAGAAAAAAGTGATACATTGGTGGGATTTTGTGGTAAGAAAGAAGAACATAAGTAGAATGGAGATAGTAGAAGAAGACAACTTATTTTGAAGGATTATTCTTCAAATACATGCATTAGATATAAAATTCATTGAGAAGGATGGAGGCTAACTAGATTTTGTGATGGTTTCAAAGTAACAAGACTTGATGACCAAGATTACATCCACAACAACAAAAATTTAGTGAATCCTTTGTTTAGCGGTAGACGAGATTTGATTATTGGAAAAGAGATGGTTAATTTTAACCATGTCAAAATGGTTTATAACACTTTTAAAATGGATTATCAAAATATTAAAATTGAATATATATAGAGGATTGATCGACAAAATTGGGGTTCAACACAATGCATTGCTTCAATACATGTCCAGAGGTGTTTGAAAGAGATGAGAAGTACATGTGGTCCAAAAGAGAGGACATTAGGTATATAGACCTATCTAACAATTGTTGTTGAGTATATTAATATTTTGTTTGTCTTGTATCTTGACTCTTTGGGAAAGAGTATAAAATGCTTCAAGAGTTCATCATTTTTTATGTTATGGTTATGTTGGCTGACGAAAAAATCTTAGACTAATGCCAACACAAATTTAATCAACAGAGAGACATATCAAGATGTGCAAATTTCTTTCCTCTTTGTAATTTTGTTGATGATATTGTTTAAGGATCAACGATCTAACTTACCATGTGTATTGCACCCGACTGGGTCAGATGTATGTGAGAAATTATTTAGTAAAGTTGGTGGTATGGTTGGATTAGAGAGGTCCTATGATTTCACTGACTTACTTCATTCCATTGGAACCCTTAATAGAGTTGTTGAATAACAATCGAATCCTAGAGGGATTTATTTTAAAAAATATCATAAGAAACAAATGAGCATCTGGAATACATTGCACCAACAAGTGACTGGGGACATTGATGTTTTGTCCCAATATGATTCAATATCTATATATGAAAAAATTACAGAAGCCCTCAATATAGGATTGGAGTATGCACATGGCATGTTATCAAATATTGACATGAAACCAAAGGGAGACATATAATTTTCTTAGTGGTTTAAACAATGGACAGAGGATTGGAATTTTCCAACACTCTAATTTGTGGATGAAGTAGTTGATGATTCTCCACTAGGTCATTCCAACTCTATTTTCCAACCTTTTCCCTCAATGGTAATCGATGATAGTGAATTGAAAACAATGGAAAGTGAGTTGAGGCATGAGTTGGTGAACTTGTAGATTCCATTGATGAGAATGTAAACACAACTATCAAAATAGTGGTGGAGATTGATGGTACGGATATGTAAACATATTGTTTGGTTACTCGGTTCAATGGAAACCCAACATTATCCAAATATAGGTTGAATAATGTGAGAAATGGGGTCTAATTTAGGTTAGATGAGATGGCTCCAAAAAAGGGCATTTCAATTGGTTTCAAAATTGACTCGGATTGTGCAGTGTTGTTTGAGAGTGAGTCTATACTTGTAATTGAACATGCTAGAAGAAAAGGTGTTTCCCAAAGTACAAAATAGGGTGTTTCTTATGGGATTTGGTACAATGGAAGAGCTCAAAGAATAAGAAATAAGGGTGTTAACAGGGCATTTCATTACCATAATGACATTGATATTTTGGATAGGCCAGAAGAAGTTGATATTCAACTTTGTTGGTACAATCAAATAAAGAGGAAACACATGTACAAGTATGATTTGACATATCATAATTTCATACAACTAGAAGATATTATAGCATTGGCCAGCTTATCATACAATAAGAGGAATGAAACATACAAATTAGAAGAAAGTGATTACAATTTTTTTGAAGATTTTGTCAAAAATCTAAATAGGTTATTGTTTTCACATAATTTTCAAAAAAATATAATTTATTTTTTCCTTTTTATTACTATCTTATAGATTATTTATAAAGTATTCTTGGTTGTGATCATATTGATTTGTTTGTGGTAGTTTGATACTCACTTATACTTTTTGGCTTCAGTTTTGGTGAATGCATCAAATGGTGAATGGTTAGGATAACTCAACATGCAATTAATGGGATTCAAATATTTCTTATTGCTTTCTTGCAAAGTAGGTTTTGAGGGTTCTTGAAATTTCTACAATAGCTTCAAAATGGGCACTTGTACCCTTGGAATATAAAACTATAAGTGTATCAATAAGGATTTTAATTTTATGGATATTACGATCATGCTTTGTGATGGAGTAGAAACAAGGCATCATCCTTGTTGAAACTTTTAAAAGGATGAAACAAGTTTTTTCATATCACATTTTGGTGGCCATATCCATATTGTATTTATTTTCGAGTATGCATTTGTTGGATGTTTCAAGTATACAGAGAAGGCCCCTAGGGCCTACTGATCCATATTATTTTGAGAAAAAAATGAAGGTGGAAATATAATAAGTAAACAAACAGATATATTTCCAGAAACAAAGAGATACAATAATGAACATTTTTTTATTAATGAAATAAATGTACAGAAACTGTAAAATTACAGGGTGAATGAACTTGATAGAATGGTGGCAGCTTATCTCTGAGAAGATATGTGCTGGATACACTCGTTCGAAAGAAGATGATGTTTACAATGAGTCTCCAAAGGCATTTTTAACATAAATAAAATCCAAAACCCTAACCCCGGAAGATGAAATGCCAAAAGTCATGTGGGGCCTAATGGGGTAAGTTGGTACATCAACTTCTCGGGGTCGTAAATTTTTCATACGATCTCTATTTTAGGCGCACAATATCTCATTGAAAATAACTATCTCAGGACTACACATTTTTTTCTCCCATCGTGGCTAAATCCTACAATGTGACTGTGCCACGACCAAAAAATGTTGTTTAGGGCCTCAAAACGGCCCCAAAAGTTTAGGACCCGAAAACTGTAGAAACATTTCCAAGGTAGAAACCCATGTTTTGAGCCAGTGGAATAGGTGGGTGGCCACTGATTTCCACCTGGATCATTCTTACCCCCTTAGTAGGCAATGGTCCCCATTGCGTCAAGTTCTCATGGAATATGGGGAAGCTTTTGCTAAATATGAACCTTGGTAAACTGCTTGCCTTGCTGAAGAAGTTGTCCTTCTTAGCTTGTTGAAGGTTGTTATGGACCTATTGTTGGAGGGGTTAGATACATTCAAATGATCTAGATGCATGATATTCCCAAGTGTGGGAGGAATCTGTCAGTGAAGATGCGATATGAGGAGTATGAATGGCTCTATTGTAACTTTACTAGATTGGCAAGTGTGGAGGAACCCCGTAGGTGAAGCAACAATAATTTTTTTCTCTTCTACAATATTCTTTTGTTGGACAGAAAGGTATTGGGATGAGGTTGCAATGGTTGCAGTGTCATATTATTCACCTTCTTCCCAGATTGTGAAAAGGATAAACTTTGCGGTATGAGAGATTACTTTGCGGCACTATTTTGTCGGGACAATAGTCGAGACTACCTATGGTATCCTGTAGAGCTAACCCCCCAAAGAAATAATGACACTACGAATTCAAGACTCATAAAAAACATGATGCTTCCACATATATGGTTTGACTAACAAAAAATCACATACTTCTAGTGGGGAAACATCACACAGTACCTCATTCTTGAAGGGCTTGAAGTCATAGGACTGAAAACACTATGAGCTGACACAAATATCTTGACCATGGTGAAGCCATCCGATGTTGCATGGTTGTGGGTGTGGTGTTGTTGGAAAATCCAATTGTTTGACAAAATATGTTGATATTAGGTTCTTCTAACTTCCGCTATCAACAATAAAATGTAGCAGGGTCCCCTTCACCCACATCTGTGAATAGAATAGGTGCTCCCCCTCAGGATCCTCCAGTTCTTTAGGTTGGATTGTTGTGGTCACGAAAGTAGCAGTGGGTTTTGCATCAATTATCTGTCTCCTTTTATTATTGTTTGAATCAGAGTTTGATTCAGGGCTCAGATCTATTTCTTTGAGATCAGATACCATTGATTGTTTCGAGCGACATTCATCAGTGTTGAGCTAAGGGATTTTATGGAAGTTGCACCACTTCTCAGTGTCCTTCTTCATCTTCCTATTGCTCTTATTTTCCTGTGGCTTGGACCGGTTATCTTGAGGTTGGCTATTATGTGAATTAGGGTTGCCTTTACCATACTTTGGTTGTTGCGGATTTGCAAACCCAAATTCCTTCTTGTTCTTTTTCTTAAATTTCCAGTCGATTTGGACAACATATTGATAACCAACTCCCAGTGATGAGATGTCCAGAAAATCCATTTCGCTTTGTATCTACTAGTGTAGTGATCCGAATTTAGGAGAGGAACAAACTGATTAATGAAATGAATACAATAAACACAGAGATATGAAGAACAACATAGATATCCAGTGAACAATATATTCTATTGAATAAATGAAATAAGTTGAAACTGTAAAATTACATAACTGAAATACTTTGTCGAACTGTGGTAGCTATCTTTGATAAGAGACATGGATTCCATACGTCTGAGTAGAATGATTACAATGAGGCTCCAGAATAATTGTTAACATTACTCATGAATTCCAAAACCCTATACATTCAAAAACCTAACCCTAGGAGATGAAACACCAAAAGTTATGTGGGCCCCTATGGGTAAGTTGGTACCTCAAATTCCCATGGTCATAAATTTTTCATACGACCTCTATTTTAGGCATGTGATAGCCTGTTGGAAATGTATTTTCAAGAAATATACATTACATCATCAAAATTTTACTTCGTCTGTAGTTTGATTGTGGCGAGCCCAAAAAACATTGTTTAGGGCCCTAAAAAATCCATAGAAGTACAACAAGATGTGTTGATATGAAAACATACAAAATAATCCAGTTGGATTAAGTGGGAGGCCACCAGTATCCACCTAGAAGATGTGTAGGGATTCAAACAGCCCCAAAAGTGTAGAACCCATAATTAAGAAATAAGTACAAAAGAATGTGTTGAACTAAAAACTGTCAAGAGGAGCTAGTTGGAATAGGTGGGTGGCCACCAATATCCACTTGGACCATTCCTCCCCCCTTAGGAAGAAATGGTCATCATTGCATTGAGTTCCCCCATCAGGTGATGAAACTTTTATTGAAGTTGACCCTGAGTGAGCCACTTTCCTTGGTGGAGGAGATGCCCTACCTTGACAACCTGATAAATTTGGATCATCTACTAGCGAGTGCCCTTGAATTGTGTGTCCACTATCTGATTAGTAGGTGCGTGTTCCATGCATTCAGGGTTGAGCTATGTTGGTGTCAGCTATTATGCGATCTCTGAGGTGTCCAATAATGGTGGAAAATATGGTCAAAGAAGGTCCACATTGAACATTGGGTGCAAACCAATGAAGGGTGGAGTCTTGAGCTAAAAATAATTTCTACCCACAACCTTGGTGATGGTGTAAGGCCCATAGCAAAGTGGAAGGAGCTTCTGATGGGGCTCTATAAGATGCTCCCTCTACAAATGTAACCATACCTTGTCTCCAACATAAAACTGGTGCAGTACCCTGTGTTGATCATGCCGCTTCTTGTACTTAGCATTGGCTTTCTGCAAAATCTCATGGACCTGTTGGCGAATGTGTTGAATCCGTTTAATGAATATGGTGGATTTGTCGGTCTCAAACTGAACATGGAAAGAGTTTGTCTGTCTGGTTGCAAGAGGTAGTGCAACATCAATGGGACCAAAGGGTTGGAATCCTAGTCCTACCTGAAATGGGCTATGGTCGGTGGAGTTATGGAGAGCCATGTTGTAACTGTACTGAACATAGGGGAGACTCTCATCCCATGTACACACATGCTTAGAGTTGTACATGTGCAGGATGTACACAATCATTTGATTGACAAGCTTTGTTTGGTCGTCTGTTTGGGGGTGGAAAGTAGTGGATTTAGTGAGCTTGGTGTCCAACATTGATCATAGACTCAACCAAAATTTGTTGAGGAACATGTTGTCTTGGTCAGAGATGATGGTCTATGGTATCCTAAAATGGATCCACACTCGTTCAAAGAAGAGCTTGGCAATATCTTTCATTGTGATGTTATTCTTGCAAGTTGTGAGGATGGCCATCTTCAAAAACCGATCAATCACCACAAATACACAATCATTGCCTTGATTGGTGGATAGAAAGTTAGACATGTAATCCATCGATATGGATTCTGAAGGATTATTAGGGGCAGGAAGAGGGGTGTATAAGCCTTGATTCTTGATGGTTGTCTTGGAAATGGCACAGACAATGCAAGATCTGATATACTTGTTGACGACCTATCGAAGTTTTGGCCAATAAAAATGTTTCTGGAGAACGACCACAATTTTATCCATGCCAAAATGTCTTTCCATCTGACTTTCATGGGCTTCCCAAATCGTCTTTGAACGCTCCCTTGTAGGAACAAAAAGATGGCCCAGATGGCATAACAGTCTATCATGGATGTCAAAATCGGTGGCATTTGTGCCTTTACCAAAGAGATGATAGGTGGTGGTGAAGTCTGGATCTTGTTGATAAATTTGGGGCCACTCAGATTCCTCATGTCCATAGGAATGCAGCACAGTGGTGAGTGCAGCCACAGAAGGTCAACTGAGGTAGTCAGTGACATGATTTGTGCTACCTTTCTTATACTTGATGTGGATATGGAACTGTTGTAGGTAGGTGGACCACTTCTGATGGTAGTCATTCTCCAACTTCCCCTGTGTCTGTATGAATGGCTAAGGTTTGTGATTAGTGTGGATGATCATCTACTTTCCTAGAATGTAATGTTTCCATTAACGAGAGGCTTGTACAATGGAATACATTTCCTTGTCATGGGTGGGGTATTTTCGAACAGTATCCGAGAGTGTCTCATTATGGTATGCCATCGTATGTTTGTGATGAGGGAGAAGTGTACCTACAACATAGTCAAATACATCAGTCTCAATCTCGAACGGTTGTTGCAAATCAGGTAAGGAGAGTACTAGAGATGAGAACAAGAGATGTTTCATATCTTCAAATGCCTTTTGTTGTTCCTTCCCCCACACCAACTTTTCCCTAACACCACCCTTGGTCACGTGGCTTAGGGCCCATGCAATATGGGAGAATACCAACACGAACCGTCGGTAGAAGTTGGCTAGTCCCAAGAAGCTTTGAAGCTCAGTTAGTATGGTCAGGGCTGGCCAATCACAGATGACTTGGATCTTAGTAGGATCAACATGTACCCCATGCTCATAAACAATGTAGCCCAAGTATTGGACATTTTTCATGCCAAAGGAACATTTTCCCAAGTTGGAATATAGCTCGTGTTGTCGCAGAGTGCTCAAAACGTGTTGAATATGTTGCATGTGCTCCTCCCAAGTTCTGTTGAAGATGAGGATGTCATCCAAATATACCACAACAAAAGAGTTGGTGAAGGGTCTCAATACATCATCCATCAACATCATGAAAGTGGTTGGTACATTTGTTAAGCCAAAGGGCATGACCAACCATTCGAAGAGAACTTCTTTAGATTTGAAAGTTGTCTTCCATACATCAGTTGGTTCGATGGGAACCTGGTGGTAGCCAGACTTTAGGTCAATCTTGTTGAATAACTTTTCACCCTTGAGTTGGTCAAGAAGGTCATCAATCCTAGGAATTGGGTATCGGTTCCTGACTGTGATTTTTTTTAATTCTCTGTAATCAATGTAGAGTCTCCAAGTCCCGTCCTTCTTCGACACCATTACAATCGGGCTTCTGCAAGGGGAGGTGTTGGGTATGGTGTGCCAATTTTTAAGAAGCTCTTGGATCTGATGCTTGATTTCGTCACTTTCCATCAAGTAGCGATGATAGACTAGTCCATTACGAAGAGGTGCATTGGGGGTTATATCAATTGGATGCTTGACTTATCAATGCATTGGTACCCCGGTGGGTCAGGAGAAGATGTCTCTATACTCTTCCACGATCCCGTCCACTTACTTCTGCTTCAAAGAGAGGCTCTGTGTAGAGGCCATGTATGTGGCGGTGACCATATGCTTACTGTGAGCACGGATCACAAAGAAGAGGAACTTCCCGGTCTGTGAAATGACCTTACTGCATTGCTTAGTAGAGATTAAAGAAATAGCAATAGGCAGTGCTACCTTTGGTATCTTGTAAAATTGTCTACCCAAAGTAATAATAACATTGAGGGGTCTAAAATCATACACAACATGATGCTTCCACAAATATGGTTGTCCTAAAATAACATCACAAAATTCAAGGGGAGAAATATCACATAATACCTTGTCTTTCAAAGGCTTGATGTCGTAGGGCATACGACACTGTTGGCTGACATGGATATATCTTCCTTGAAGAAGCCAAACGATAGTGTATGGATGCATGTGCAGTGTCATCGATAGTTCTATCCACTTGAATACCTCTGTTGAGATCAGGTTCTTCTGACTGCCACTATTTGTTGAAGGAAAATCTCCCTACGGACAGGTAGATCTCCTCAAAGAGATAGAATCTTAACTCTAAGACAGAAAGTGCTTATCATGGTCATTGACTTCCTTTTAGATCTAGGTGGACTAGTGTGTGAGAAGGAAGGAGAAAATAAGTACCTTTTACCAGTGTTTGTCCCTGCACACTTCGAGTTGAGCTCCAATCTTTCGCTCCTCAATAATCCCTATAGACAAACAAAGTACAACTACTTCCCATTCTATCAAGATTAGTCCGAAATAGGTCTATCTACTAAAGAGACAAATTCATGTGATATTGAACACAAATTAGAAAGAAACAGGCCAAGCAAATTATATTAATGAGGACAAAACAATGCTTACAGCCATAGATGAATTGCAACAGTTTCATCAAGTCCTCCTTGTCTACCCCTTGCTCAAAAGATCCACGATCTGATTGATGATAGCTTCACTAATTGCTCCTTATGATGTCATAGGTCTCTTGCTTCCAAAACATCTCTGTTCCAACACCACTTATAAGATCATAAGTTTGGTGTGATTCTCCCTTTTCCTTCCTCTTTCACCATTAGAAAGCTTTCTTATATAGCCTTGGAGAGGCTCAACAACTTGAGATATCCTTGGGGAAGGTGAGGATTTTCCTCCTTTAGTTGAGGATCTACCCTAAGATCATGGCTGGACTAGGGATTCGAGCTCAACTACCTTCTAATAATGAAAATATCCTTCCCCCATTCATCTCAACAACTCAATTGTTGCCTAAAATAGGTAGTGCTCCCTCAAAAGGGAACTCAAAGCGCTATAGCGCTCCCTAGTAGGCTTTAGGGGAGTGCTAGCGCTCCTGAGGGTAGGAGTGCTCCTGCAGAAGGGCCAAAGAGCTTTATAACGCTCCCAAATAGTGTAAGGGGGAGCACCAACACTCCCAGAAGAGGTATAGGGGAGCGCTCCCCTCCAAAAACTCATTTTTTGAGGTGCTTTCAGATGGAAAAAGGTTTGTAAGCCTGCTAACTCACTTCTCCTCTTCCAAATCAAATGTTTGAGGTGTTTCAAGTGTCCTTCTCATGTCGTTATAGGCACGACATAGGCATCATGACAGTATGCTTCCCTAACACTTGCGACACTTGTGAGCAAAAAGCGACACTTGCGAACCTTGTAATGCCGACACTTGCGACACTATCAAAGTGAGTATTTTTTATGTGTAACACTATCGACAATGAAAGGAAGTGAATCCCCCTTTACCCACATCTATGATTGAAAGAGGAATTCCCCTTCCTCTTGTTCTTCTGGTTCACTTGGTTGGACTTTAGTGGTAGTGACAGTGGCATTGGGTTCAACATCGATAATCTTCTTCCCTCCTTCTGGATTTGATTCGGAGTCATAATCGACCTCTGAATCGAAAGTCTTCAGCTTGGACAAAAGTGACTACATGGAGCGACATTCTTCATTGTTGTGCTAAGGGATTTTATGGTACTCACACCATTTTCCCATGTCCTTCTTCTTCTTCTCATTACCCTTCTTGTGTTGAGGCTTGGACTGGTTGTCCTGAGAGTGGCCATCTTTTCTTTGTCACTTGTTGTGTGGGTTGGGGTTGCATTTTCCCTGCTTCAACTATGAGACATTTTCAAATCCAAACTCTCGACTCTTCTTCTTAATTTTTTGTTCGATCTTGACAACATATCTATAAGAAGTAACAAATGAGACAATGTCCAGAAAATCCATTTTTGTTTGAATGCATCTATGCAAACATCCACTATATTTGAGCACCAGATGTTTCTCAGAGTCTTTGATACCTAATTTGGTGCGCAGGGTATGGAAAATATTGGTGAAATATGGTATTGTCTAGTCTCTTTCTTAACACAGGGTGGTCCATCTGGTGTACTCGTCCTCGTAGCTTCCAACAGGGTAGTATTGTTCTTCAATGGCATACCAGAAGGAATCCCAGGTAGGGGAAACCACAAATATTGCAGATTCCTCTATAGCCCTTTGCTCATAGTAAGTGCCCCACCAGTCCTTAACATGGGGGACGACCTTGAGGAGTGAAAAAGTAATCTTATCACTATTGGAAAAATTGTGGAAAAAAAATTACCCTTCAAGCAGATTCAACAATTTATCTACAGCATTTGCATCTATAAGTCCTTCAAATAATGGAATATCAAAATTTACATGTACCTTGAAGGGGGTTTCATGGTCACTTGGTGACGATGCTTCTCATGTGGGCAACCACCGAAGGATATGCACAAATTTGTCCATCATTTCATTCCTTTGTCGTGTGAGGGCTTCCTCAAGCAACATTTTAAAAGTATCTCCTACTCCATCATCTTTCTTTTAGTCTCCCATGGGCTTTTTTCGAGCTTGACATGACTGATATTGCAACATCTCAATTAGTTCGAGTCCCAACTTCTTGTACCCATATCTTGTCGAGGACATGCACGAATAAAAATAATGAAGAGAAGACCGCTTTGATACCATTGATATAGATTTAGAAGAAAAATAAACTAATTAATAGACTAAATACAATAAACACATAGACGTGAAGAACAACACAGATATCCAATGAACAATATCTTCTATTGAATAAATGAAATAGGATGAAATTATAAAATTATTGAACTAAAACACTTGCTCTAATGGTGGTAATTATCTCTGAGAAGAGATGTGGCTGCTACATGCATCCATCTGAGCATTATGATTACAATGAGGCTCCAGAGGCCTTTTTAACATTACTTGTGAATGCCAAAACCATAGACATCCAAAAACCTAACCCTAGGAGATGAAATGCCAAAAGTTATGTGGGCCCCTATGGGTAAGTTGGTACCTCAACTTCCTAGGGTCGTAAATTTTGCATACGACCTCTATTTTAGGCGCGTGATAGTCCATTGGAAAGGTATTTTCTAGAACTACACATTACTCCATTAGAATCTGACTCCCTCTACATTTTGACTATGGAGAGCCCAAAAAACATTGTTTAAGGCCCCAAAATGACCCTAGAAGTACAACAAGATGTACTGACATGAAAACATACAAAATAATCCAGTTGGATTAAGTGGGAGGCCACTAGTATCCACATGGAAGATGTGTAGGGCTTCATATATCCCCATAAGTGTAAAACCCACAATTATAAAGAAGTACAGAAGAAAGTGTTGAACTAAAAACTATCAAGAGGAGCCAGCTGGAATAGGTGGGTGGCCACCAATATCCACCTAGATCATGTAGAACCTCATGGTATTTTAGAACCAGATGTCACTCGGATTATTTGATACCCAACTTGGTGTGTAATGTATGGAAGGTATTTTTGAACTTGGACATTGTTTGGCCCCTCTCTTGATGTAGCATGGTCCATATGATGTACCGATCATCATAGTTTCCCACATGGTAATATTTCTCCTTGACTACATCCATAAAAAACTACCAAGTGGGCTCGACTCCAAATATTCCAGACTCCTATGTGGAATTTTTCTCCCATTAATTTTCTCGCCAATGTTTGACATGGGGGAGAGCCTTAAGGAGCGCAAAGGTGATCTTTCTTTGTCGTAAAAATTGTGGATAGAGAAATAACCTTCTAGCAAATTTAACCATGTTTTCAAAGAATCCACATCGATCTGAACTTCAAATACAAGAATATTGAAATTAACTTGTACCTTGAATGGGGTAGTGTCTCCAAAGTGACTTCTTGACAAAGACGTGCCTACTATTGTCGGCGATCGTTGAAGGATTTGGGAAAAATTCTCCAACATCTCGTTCCTCTATTGCACAAGGGCTTCCGTAAGAAACAACTTGATGGGATATTATATTCCCTTGTCTCTTTTTTCTTCTACCATGGGAGGCCTCTTGGGCTGGTGAGAGTAGTTTTCCTCAAGAGAAAATAGCTCGAGATCCAACTCTCTATACCCTGACATTATCGGGGACATGCACTAAGAAATGACAAGGATTAGTCTTCTCTAATACCACTGATCCTGATTATTTTGAGAATGAAATAAAGGCGAAAATATAATAAGTAAATACATAGATAAATTTCCAGAAACACAAAGATAGATTAATAGACATTTTTTTATTAATGAAATAAATGTACAAAAACTGTAAAATTACATGGTGAATGAAGTCACTAGAATGGTGGAAGCTTATCTCTAAGAAGAGATGTGATGGTTATTCTCATTCGCAAGAATATTATGTTTAAAATGAAGCTCCAAATCCCTTTTTAACATAAATAAAATCCAAAACCCTAACCTCGGAAGATGAAACGCCAAAATTCATGTGGGCCCTAATGGGGTAAGTTGGTACATCCACTTCCTAGGGTCATAACTTTTCCATACGATCTTCGTTTTAGGCACATGATAGATCATTGGAAATAACTATCTGATAAATACACATATTTTCATCACACTCTATCTAAGGACTACATTGTGACTATGCCACACCCAAAGAACATTGTTAGGGCCTCAAAACAACCCCAAAAGTTTAGGACTGAAAAAAATGTAGAAAAACTGGCAAGGTGGAAACCCTTGTCTTGAACCAATGGAATAGGTGGGTGGCCACAAATTTCTTCCTGGATCACCTGCTATGTATGTCAAGTGGATTCTCAATTTCTTAACTACTTATAATGTGAATCTTCTTATTGGGTTCATTCATCTTTTGCAAATTAATTGATAACTAGGGTAGTTACTATTAAGATTATGTGTTTGGTTTATCTCACAAAGGGGTGATGATGAATTTATAAACTACTGATTATTTAGATTTTGTGGCTAAGCTCATTTTATTTTTACAATAGTTGAACATGGAAGGACATTGTAGTTTAGATTTTGGGTTAACATTCTAATTTTACTATGAGTTTTCTTTGATTTTGAGAGAACTAGTGATGAAGGTGATTATCATTTGGACTTTGTGTTTAGGTTTGCCTTAATTTTTCAATGGTGAGAATGGTAGTCAATCTCTAAACCAATCACCATTTTTTTCTTGGGTCCACTCTAATTTTGTAGTGGTTGAGGGAATAGGATTGTTGTAGATTAGATTTTGTGCTTGCAAATAACATTCAATTTTCAAGCTAGGTACCATATATGGTGTACTCCATCACTATAAATCCTTGTTTTTTTCATTTTAAATTTTCTAAATTTTCAACTAATGACAATTTGTTATGTCCACTTTTCAACAACTTTAACTATACTAGAATTATATTATCTATTATGCCAAAATCACCCATCTTGCATCACCTTAAATGACCCACTTGTGTGGGTGAATTCACCCTTGAGGAGAAAACATGTATTTGAGTGGATTTTAATCGTAGTAGTATGGATAACACTACCCTTGCTTCACCCACCAACTAATCCATTATTGCAAGAATTTGTCCATAAATGTTTTTTTATTAGTTTTTTCATACTATGTTTCTCATCATGAATATGGAATGAGGTTGACTAATATCAATTTGGATTTCATTCGTGGTTTCACTTCACTTTATGAAGTGGTTAATAACTAAGAAAAATACTTTCAGGATTTAATGTTTTGATTCTCTCCACTTTCATAGAAGTGGGTGATAGTTCATTTCCAAGCTAATTATCATTTGGATATTTTATTTGAGTAACTAGTTGTCATTTAGGTATTTTACTTAGCATCACTTGACTTTTGCAACAATTGATAGCTATGCATACTATAATTTGATCTCATGCATGTGGATAATAGTTAATTTCAAAGAGAACTACCATTGGGTCTATTGTGTATGCTAAGTGGCATACACAACATGACCATCTCTATTTACTTTCCCACTTATCCTCTTCTTGTTTTTTTCTCTGACAAGATTTAATCCTATGTGCATTGATTGCAAATAGGTTGGATGTCACTACACTGAGGTTTTTGTGTTTGGTTTCTATATTTTATACACAAGTAGAGAGTGCAATAGACCGTATGGAATAGATTGAGAAAATTGCAGGAGTAATTTCTTCAGTTCTATGCTCTCAAATGCTAGAGAAAGTAAGGATAATGTTTAATCTATGAAAATGATGCATTACTTCCAAACAATGTAATTTTTAAATTCATAATTACATTGTTTTCTCAATGCTTGAAACTCTTGTTTATGCATTTATAACATGCATTTCCATTCATGGTCAAAGACTTCCTTGTATTCCAATCATAAGTGGACATGAATACATAGCCAGTGAGAGAAGCTTATCGGGAAACTCTTCTAATTTTGATCACACAATACCTAAAGAATATGAAAGGCAAGTTCCTTAAACACTTTCTAATGATAAAAATGAAAATTCCCCTTCATCAAAACTTATTTGTTCTGTATTACTTTGGAATCAACCTCATTTTAGGCGCATTGTATAGACACTTGGATAAGATGCTCAAAGATGCACATGATAATCATTAATGCATGTTTAGCCCAAAACTTGTAGTGCACATTACAATCCATAATATTATTCTCCATCATTTGGATCTACATTAATATCGGTAGGAGTAATCCCAATTTAGTGACACAGGGATCCAACCATCCTGAAGGATTGTCTCCTTCAAGTGAAGAATATATGTAGATTGTTGCAAACATTATATTTCTACATTTTCTATTTTCTACAAAGTGTTGTAGCTTTCCTAGTGCACCTCTCTATTTATCATTTAGATTCAACTTAACGATGAAATTAACAAGTCCAAGAAAATCTTTGAGTGCATCGCCTTTATATTAATGAGAAAATAATGATGTTAGTTCTTGGAGATCTTGTAGAATGGATATTTTAACCATCTTCAGTTATACTCTATAGTGCATAACCCAACAATCTAGAGAATACTCTCTCCATTGTATCTTGAGCATACCCCTAATATATTAATTTTGGATGTCTCTTAGTTGCAATAATAATACTGGTCAATAGCTAAAAAAGGCTTAAAAAGAGTTGAATTATAAAATAGTTGGCCTCACGAGCGTCAAAAGATTCAATTTAAAATTGTTTTGAAAGAGGGTGCCTCACAATAAATTATGTCTCCTTCTATGTATTTGCAAAATAGCATGGAGTATGTTAGTGTCCTTATTTTGAGGGAGATTCACTTCACCTAAAACCAACACTCTCAATACCTCAAGTAGAATTTGTTGGCAATGTTTCATCATTTGATTTTCTATTTTTTCACAAATTGTACTTGAGTGAATAACTTATAAGGAGAATATTCTTCTTTGATTTCCATTCTCTCAACATATGAAGTTGGTTACATCTCAATGTCTATGCCTTATTGGTTACATCATATAGGTCATAAATAGGGATCTCCTCCACTCCCCAAAAATGCTTTTGGTGGATTTTGGGTGCCACAATCAGTGGTCTTTTCTTTGAATATTTAGTAAAAAGCTTCGAATAAAGCTAATCATTAGGAAAGACTTCATGTTCATGGTGTATTTTCCAAAATGAAACCACTAGGTCCTTCAACTATAAGGTTATTTTGCAAGAAGTTAAAGTCATCATTCTCATGTGATTTCATGTGTTTTTTTCATATGGAGATGCAAAATAAGTTTATGTAAAAGAGTTCTCTACTCTAATATTTTGTAGTTAAATAACCCCCTTCCTAAAAAAATGCATGACCATGTATCATACTAAAGAGAGGTGAAAGTAGTATAACACAGAGCCCTTGAACCTAAAGTTATCTTAGTGCCTTACATATCCTTATGTTGGGATGTTAGTGCACTTCTTTGTGTATTTTTGAATTAGCTTTGTAGTCTGTGGTTTGCTACACTAAGAGTTTGGTCATGTTTGCATACTAAGGATAGAAATAAAAAAGGGGTATTAAAAATACCATGAAAAAAAATGATACCTAGATATTTGGTAAAAATATGGGGTTTTAAAATTGTACATATGTATTGGGAGGGGGGTCAACAAAAGGATTTTATAGTTTTTTTTTCCAATATCTAGTGAAATTAGGGGTATTCTTTAATATCCCACTAACATGCTATATCAGTCTAGGGTTACAGTTAGGGATAGGGTTTTTGCAAGTCTTAGCTCCCATTTAATGTTATGATTTTGGACCCTCTAGAATCTTCTTGAAATCTCACATGTTACAAGCTCCACATGTGAGTAGTATGTGTTAAGATGGCATGTATAATCACGGTGGTCCACGAGATTACTCAACCTCAACTTGCAAGAGGCATAACTTCCATATCTAAACTCCAATTGAGATGATATTCAATGATTCAAAGATAGATATAGAATAACATTAGGAAATTAAAAACTTTGTTTACAAAATTCTGATAATTTAAGGACTCAAATACTTAAACCACAATTTCCCCAAAATGGATCTTACAAATCAATAGCTCCAAACTTTTCATCCAAAAACTACCAAATAAATAACGAATTATATAGTAGTATATTTTAAATCAGTA
>JZKD02S0260174.1:0-13550 GCA_000966675.3 Picea glauca
GATGGGCCCTCCAGGGCCATGCTCAGGTCAATCCTTCTCTCGGTACTCCATGTCTAGGACCTGTGGGCCTCGAGACATGATCTCCTAGTTATCCCTAGAAATCGGGGATAACAAGCACCTTTAGGGTCTGTTGTTGGTACCTATCCATCTCTGCCTATCTCTAGGTCGTCTCAATCTACCCCTTGGCCAAGTCACTCAGTATCCTGAGCACACTCTCCTCTAAAGGGTCTCATGTGTCTCCCATGACTTCCTCTGCCTCTGATGACTTTGATCCTGGGAAGGGTTTCCGTCCACGTCCTCTAATTCTTCTGTAAGTGATAAACTCGTCTTTGGGCACCATCAATGCCTCATGTAATCACAGGTTGCCAAGATCACCAGCTCTGATATCATTGTAATATCCCCAAGTGCGCTAGGCTAGGATATTAGTGATATGTTGTATAATTAGATGTTTTTGGTTGTCTACTTTTGTCAAACAATTTGCATTACATATGTTCTTTATGCGATAAACTGGTTGAAAACTTTCTACAAACAGTTTTGCATACATTTCAGTAATAGACTTTTGTCAAGCATATTGCATGCAATCCAAGTACATATGAAATAGAAGAGACAATATGGGGTATTTTTATTATGAATGAACAAAACAATAATAAGTCTCTAATGGCTGCTATGACTGTTGCAATACATCAATGAAAACACAACAATGCTCAAGCCAAAAACCTGGAAGATGCCATGGCCACCTCAAGAGATGATGCGTCCTCCTCCACACTGCAAAAAGGCCAACTCCTAGCCTCAAACCCTCTCCAGGAATGAAGTCATCCAGCTCCAAGGGCTCTCTAGGCCTAATGCTACATCCTCAAGTCAATATCGACCTCTCCAAGGGAGATCAAACCTCCAACTCAAGAATGGGCTCACAACCCTCCTCCAAACCCTCACAGCTCTGCAGAAAGATGGATCGACTCCTCAAGGTACCCTCAACGAGTCTCCAAAGGCGAACAATCCCCCAACAAACCCTCACAGCCTTCTCCAAACCCTCATGACCCTACAAAAGATGAATCTGTCCACCTCAAGGAAACTACACGAACCTCCTAAGCAAGTCGACACACCTCCAAGCTGAGGTCAAACAACAAGATGAAGCTCAAATGATGATCCTGGATGGATCCTCCTCGTTGTCTAGCTAGGGTGGATATTGCACCACCGAAACCAAACTCAAATGTAAGGGTTTATGCCAAAACCCAACGAGAACCTTGGCTAACAAGACCACTCCAATAAGAGATCAATCCAAAACATATTGAAGAAAGTGGAGCACTGCCCCTCCTTTTATAGTTCTTCGATGCCCCTTTTTCCCATCTAGATCTTTCCTCTTTGTCTTAATCCAGCATGACCCTTATTCCCCTTTTACTTTTCACTTAAAGATTAAATGTCACTTTTTACTAATGTTTATGTAACTAATAATCTAAAAGTTACTTTATTACCTTTTTACTTAATGTCACTTTAAAAATATAACATCTCGTAACTGTTAATGTAAAAGTTACTTTATTACTTTTTTACTTAATGTCGCTTTAGAAATATAACATCTCCTCGCTAGGTGACATCAAATAAAGCCCCCGACTCCCTTTTTCTTCGCTGACTATAGCCTACAGGAGTCATATAGGCTACTAAGTCATCCTCCCATCATGATCAAGTAGAAGGGGACATCACAACCTATGCTCCAGATCAGCCATTAAACCCTCCTCTATGATCAGGATATAATGCTGGTATATAACAGCTCTTTTATTTTGCCAAATCTGGAGTGACTTCCAGAATAAGGACAAAGATGTCATCAATTCATAGACCAAGAGCTAGAAAGGGTATAACTGAACCAGCCAGTGGTGTAAACTCTATCCCAAGTGCCAGAAGTGCACTTTCATTCTGCAAACCTCAACAATGATGCATTATGATAGTTGAGGTTTGCAGAATGAAAGTTGGAGGCCTGATGTTTGCTGGGACAGGTCGGCTACCTTTTAGTCTTTTCACATTCACGATACCCTTTGCACAGCTCAGAACTCTGCTCTGGTTGTAAGCAACTGATAGGTTCTTAGCAAAATTTGCAATCCTAATGTAGCAATGGTTGAGGCAAAACCATACCAATACCTTCAGACTGCTATACTGTTGGTTTGATCAAATTCAGCCTACCTCAGAGTGATCTCAACAATGTGTTTATGAAGTGATGCCAATTATTAACTCAAGATGACTGCCGAAAGAACTTGCATATCTGGTTCATTGGGCCGTTTTTCTTTGTATTTACTGCTCCATCCATGGTCATAAAACTTCCTCAGTCGACAGCAAAACTTGATCCCAGATCTGAATTGATACTAGCATGCTGAAAAGAATCCCTCAAAAATGCTCATACATTTTGAGGGTTAACAGAGCCCAAGATATTTCTAATATAAATGTTGATTGAAGAGGACACAAGATACTTTTGAGATCAAGGTTTTCAGTGCTTCCAATTTATTATTTGTAGAAATACCATACCTTTGCAAAGCTCAGGGTTATGCCTTACCTGATTGAGCTAAGTGAACCAATCTTGCACTTCGGGCACTTACCTGAGTTATAAGAGTTGGTTATACCTTACATTACTCGAGTGTAGTGAAGGTTGGTCTTGAAAGGCAGTGAAATCCCGAAAGAGGTCTTATCAGGTTGGAAGAATGCTTCGCATAGGTAAGACCTTTCAGGACTTTCGCTTACCTTCTAGCTTGAGACCTTTCAAAACCTTATCGTCCTTCAGTAGGACCTTACCTTGTTGAAGGGAAGGAAGGCAACTAATTATATATGGCAGTGACAGTGCTGTAAAAGTCAAGCATGAATTTTGTTTGGTTTGACCCAGGGTTATATTCAGGATGAAGATATAGTGCATTCATAAAATATGCTTTTACCAAGAGAAGATTACTAGCACTTCTTGCCTCGCCCTATCATGGCTCTGCCTTTTCAACCAGTGTTCTAGTAAAGTTGGGAAAAAAGGAACCCCTTTTATTTACTCATACTATACTCCAGTTTTTCCAGTCAACTTAAAATTTATTTTAATTCGGGTGCAACTTTTTGAGCACAAGGTATGCCTTGAAAGTTGATTTCCTTTGAAGATCCTGAATCCTGAACAGGTATTGGGAATCATTTTCCTACAGTGCCAAAAGCTTGCCTGATACACAAAAGAGCACACAAAATCCTTTTTGTTTAATTGTTTTGTACATATATATGGAATGGAGCAACTTGATTGCTAGTAAATGTTCACTAGTTAGAGTACTGAGATCTTAACATTGCCTGATCGTTCACTAAGTTTTTGATATGGACTTTTCTTATAAAGTGTACAAAGTGTACTTTCACTGCCTCATCTGAAGATGGTTGGGTTTTTTTTGACAGGGAACACGTTACAGGACTCGGACAAGGAGGTCAAAGCTTTTCCTAAGGCTTGTTCCGTGTGCAAAATGTCCTTGTGTAAAATCAATCAGGTAGTCTCTTTGTATTGTATAATTTCTATCCCTATCATTGTAACGGATTTTACACATTCTTGAAGCCAAGAAAATAGAGAGAGAGAGAGAGAGAGAGAGAGAGAGAGATCATACCATATGTAGTGCTCTACTCTTTGGAAAGAGCACAGTTCTAACAATGAAATGCTCGGTGTCCAAGCATAGAAATACCTATGCGCATTTTTCCAAAAACCTTGCAGCTTCCCATATTTTGAAATTAGATCTACTCACAGTAGGTTTCAGTTGTCATTTTTTTATAATTCGTGTAATGAGCACATTGATCTTTAAATAGAAGCCCAGTGTAAGATACGTAGTTTAATAAAGAAATCTTGTGTTTGCAGATTCTTTTATTGCTTACTGACCCTACACTGTGCATATAGACAACGTCTATCCTCATTCATACAATATTCACATGTGAGTTTATTATCTCAACAATAAGCAAGAAATATGGCATTTCACCTCCAAATATTTAAATATCTAAAAGCTGCTCATCTTTAATAAAATGTGTTGGACAGTTTCATATTTTAACCATGGAGTGATTGTATTTGAAAATTGCCAACTTTAATAGTATTATGTTTGACCTATTTCATAAAATAAAAGAAAATTAACTGTGAACAATGCAAAGTTTTGACAATAAGGGTCATTTCTCATTCATGGATATTATCTTATAACGGGATTTTGTGGACATAATCTAAAGAATATTCCTAGGTTTTGCAAATGTAGGTTGCAACCTACTGTAAGTTGGATCAAACTCTGTTCAAATTCCAATATAGTAAAACATGACTTAATCACATTGTGTAACAGATTGCAAAGCACAAACCTAAAAAAGCGAATTTTTGGTTAATGTAGAATAACCTAACTAATCTGACCATGCAAAATGGCTCTATTTATGACATTTTGGTATTAGTTATTGGAGCAATCTCGATGAACCTTTCAGCAATGAAGTTTTTCGTTAATTCGTATTGGTAATCTACTAAATTTAAACTACACTAGCCAAAATTCAAATTATAAGCATCTGCATAAAGGATCAAAGAACTAATGATTCATCTCTAATCCCACTACAGCTCGATAGTCTTTTACATTTCTTTGCAGGAGTTCATTCACAAGGAGACCTTGCCATTGTCCATTTCGCTAACCGAGTTGATTAAGGTCCCTAGCTAGGCAGCTCACAACTTCACATAGCAAATTTAGAGCTTATGTGAATTGTACTGGAATAAATATTTGAAAATGCTTGGGCCAAGGAAAAAGGGGTGGCGATCTCTCACCAATGTGTGACATTTAGATTTCTTCAAATAGGATGTGGTACCTGGAAGGTAGAGCATTTGATTCGGATAGGATGGCTTGCCCATTAGAGAAAAGTGATTGTCGGATTTGGTAAGCATCACAAATTACCATGAAGCAAGTAAATCTAAGCAGGTGAATGTTATTCAACATGCTAAATTTTTAATTGGAAACTCACTGCAAATCTAGTTCAAAGTCTATAGAAAAGCGAATAAATTGTCAATTTTCACACGCAACTCTATGTGACTAATTTCAAATCTGAAAATTGTTTCCTAGTGAGCAAACAGTAAACCCTAGCTTGTTATCACTGAACAATTTTAAACTGAAATTATTGACTGAAAAATATAACAGCGGAAACAATCAAGATCATAGATGAATCATCAACACACATGAGACACAAAATTTTTGTTCTGTAACTTTGTCAAATTCAGAAATTCTGAGGGCAAAAATCAGCCCTCCCAGCTGTCACAATTACACCAAAACTGAGTACAACCTTGTCCTCTAAAACCAGGAAAAATCTGCAAACCAAACCTCAGCGAAATACTGGAAAATCCTATGCCTGCAAATCTGCTGCAGCTGACACCTGTACGGACTGTTGACGGCAGTTGTATGGACCTGTTTCCTGCCTGAAAACTCGCACGTGTAGACATGTTCTGCTCATGCACACGTGCGGCATGTTCACACGTGTGATTGTACAGATTGTTCGTACAGTTATGTTCACACATGCGGCCTGTACGGCTCACATGTGCGGCTGTACCCTCTCTCCCACACATGTGGCCTGCAGCTTCTCCCTCTTCTTCACACGTGTGCCCTCTCTTGGCTGGAAAAGAAGCCTTCCTTGGCTAAACCAGAAACAAAAATTGCTCCTTGAAACCCTAGGCCAGATTTGTCACCATTGCAGAATTTGCCTTGTTGAAATTTCCAAGTTCTTAGCACAAGTGCACTCTCACTTATGCTAACACCATAATGACAATGAGATTTGTCACAATCTCCTCTCCTTATATAGGAGTCTTATGAGTGAGTCTAGGAACTCCTTCTAAACTCAACAATTAATTAGAATATTTTGTTCTTTCTTGTGGGTGTGAAACCCCAACACAAACCCACAAATCCTATCAACTTGCCAATGAGGCCCTAGCCTCATTCCAAGGCCGATTCCATTGAAACAAAAGGCTAATCTGGTGCCAACCAAGATTCCCACATGCGTGACACCATGGCCCCTTGTGGGAATACCTCCCAAAGCTACAAAAGTTTCAACACTCCCTCTCAGCAAGGTAGGTATTCCATTCTCCAACATCTAGATGTATCTCTGTCTCCCACACTGGAAGTGACTCTGTCTCTTGTACTACATCTGCTACCATAGCTATAATTCAATCCTCCTGATTGGTTGCTCCCTCTGTCACCGAAGCTAATTATGCTCTCTAATCCTCCTGACCGGTTGCATCCTAAGTCACTGAAGCAAATCCTGTTGTCCAGTCCTCCTGATTGGTTGCTCCCTCGGTCACTGAGGCAAATCCTACTATCCAGTCCTCCTAACTGGCTGCTCCCTCGATCACTGAGGAAAATCTTGTTGTAACAAATGGATCCTCCATGGAGGATACATTTCTCTTAGAAGCTCGTGCTTCAAAGCCTTCTGTCTGGCCTCCTCAACCCATGACACCTGCTTGGAAGATTCCTCTCTTCCATATGTACCTGAAGGTAGACTCCCTCGTGATGAGTGATGCTCCCTCTAAGCCTGTTGATTCCCTCAGAAGTCCAACTTCCTATGAACAATCCTGGGAGGCTGGTCCTCCCTACTGGATTTTGAGGTCTAACTCCCTCTCAACTCTAGCTCCCTCAGAGCATGTACCACTGGTGGAGCTATCTGCTCCATCTGAACCTGCACTATTGGTGGAGCTACCTACCTCACCACTGGTGGAGCTACCTGCTCCTCCTCATCTGTCTCTCTGCTATTGTTGGTCACAGCTCGCATAGGCTAGCCCCTCAACCTATATAGGTCTCCCTCTCTAACTCCAAGAACCATCGCTAATTTGAAGCTAGATAGTCTAAAACAACACATGTCCATCTTGAAACAATATATGGTAGCCCTTCTTCTCAATCTTCGAGACTGAGAGAACACTCCTCCTGAGTTTTGGCACCCATAACACTTTTAATACGCTCAACACTTCTCCTGACTCTATTCGAAATGATACTATACCAGATCCTTGTACTACATGTTTGGTTCCCATACCAAGCTCCACACACAAGTCTGAGTCGGTCTCTGTGAAGTTGTCAAACAACTCTCGTGTACCAATCATGTGGCAAAAGGCTCCACTATCCACCAACCAAGTCCCCCTGCTGGAAATTGTACCTGAAAGGGCAAAGACCAACAAAATCTCCCTCTAAAACCTGTCTGCAACCTCATCAACCTCTATTGTTGATGCATGTTGCCTTCTTCCCCTTCGCTTCCGGTGTGGAAACTGTGAAGCGTAGTGACCATAATCATGACACTCAAAACATCTAATCTTACTAAGATCCTTGTTCTGTCTCGGTTTTCGAGATGCTTCTCTCTCGAGAGAAACCCTTCTTCCAGGAGAACCTCTTATGCCCTTCCTAGTGCAGGTTGCAAGGGCCTAGTTCTCATCACTTTTGTTCTTCACTAGCCCATCCAAGCCATCCCTAGAGACTAGCCGAGTCTCCTCCTAGATACAATCAGTCCATAGTCTATCAAACCCTGGCAACTGCTCTCGTGTAGATCCCTTGCACGAATGGTTCCCAAGACCTGGGAAGACCTCTCAATGCTACATTCACCAACTCAACACCCTCCACCTTATCATCGATGACCACAAGCTGATCTCGGATCTGTATAATCTTCATAAGATAGTTCCCTACTATGTTCTTATTGGACATCTTGACAACTTGGCGTTGGTGCTTCAAATGTAACTTCCTGCATGTATTCCCATTTTGGTATAGACCTACCAAAGCATCATACATTTCCTTGGTAGTCGTCTTCTCAACAATGTGAGGTATCAAGTGATCCTTTATGAATTCTATCAACACTCGCTTGGACTCCACTTCTTCTTGTGAGTTGCTAATTCCTGCGCATCAATAGGACTGGCAACCACACTCTCAACATACTCCTTGAGGTCATTCTCCTCCAGCAGAAGAATAACCCTAGCCTTCCAAGCCCGAAAGTTGGTTGCTCCTTCCGACCTATCCTCAATCTTCAATGTGTTCACCATTTTGACTTGTCCAGAACAAAACAAGAAATTTACAACAACTTGTTGTACTTGCAGCAGCAATTGTGTCTCATAGATGATCCTCTTCTCTTCAAATCCCAAGCTGTGATACCATGCCAATTTTCACACGCAACTCTATGTGACTAATTTCATATCTGAAAATTGCTACCTGGTGAGCAAACAGTAAACCCTAGCTAGTTATCACTGAACAATTTTACACTGGAATTATTGATTGAAAAATATAGTAGCGGAAACAATCAAGATCAGAGATGAATCATCAACACACATGAGACACAAAATTTTTGTTCGGTAACTTTGTCAAATTTAGAAACTGAGGGCAAAAACTAGCCCTCCCAGCTGTCAGAATTACACCAAAATTGAGGACAACCTTGTCCTCTAAAACCAGGAAAAATCAGCAAACCAAACTTCAACAAAATCCCGGAAAATCGTATGCCTGCAAATCTGCTCCAACTGCCTTTTGTATGGACTGCTGATGTTGGTCGTACGGCTACTAACGTCAGTTGTACAGACCTGCTTCCTACCTGAAAACTCGCACGTGCGGACCTATTATGCTCATGCACACGTGTGGCATGTTCACACGTGTGACTGTATGAATTGTCCGTACAGTTTTGTTCACATGTGTGGTTGTACCCTCTCTCCCACACGTGCAGCCTGCAGCTTCTCCCTCTTCCTCACACGTGTGCCCTCTCTTGGCTGGAAAAGAAGTCTTCCTTGGCTAAACTAGAAACAAAAATTCCTCCTTGAAACCCTAGGCCAGATTTGTCGCCATTGCAGAATTTCCCTTGCTGAAATTTCCAAGCTCTTAGCACAAGTGCACTCTCACTAATCCTAACTCCATAATGATACAATGAGATTTGTCACAATATTTCCTCTCCTTATATAGGAGTCTTATGAGTGAGCTTATGAACCCCTTCTAACTCAACAATTAATTAGAATATTCTATTTTCTTTTGTCGGTGTGAAACCCCAACACAAACCCACAAAGCTCATCAACTTGTCCATGAGGTCCTAGCCTCATTCCAAGGCCGATTTCACTGAAACGAAACGCTGATCTGGTGCCAACGAAAATTCCTACATGCCTGACACCATGTCCCCTTGTGGGACTACCTCTCGAAGCTACAAAAGCTTCAACATAAATTCGGTGGTTGGTGAGATGGATTTGCAGCCTTTGGAAAGTGCAAAAGTAGATCTCTTCAAGGGAGCCATCTGTCAAGCTCAGGATGGAAAGAGTGTTTTACAAGGGAGCAGAGCACGAATTTGGGACAGAGCAAAGATGCACGTTTCATTGGCATCTTCATTTGAATGGTTAGAGGTGGAGCTTGGGCAAATTCTGTTGGAGCATCATATTCATATTCAATTGTTTTGAGTTAATAATTGAAGTGGATATAGTAGTCTCTTGCATAAAGGGAGCAATTGGAAATTGTATTTGAGTCCTGCTTCTTTGATTCAGTAAGGTGCTCAAGTGTTAAAAGGGAAGCACAGTCCCTTATGCAGGGAGGTTGGTCAATAACAACACTAAACGTGGAATTGGCACTGATCTTGGCTTATCCTAACATGAACTGTAGTATAAGTTCTTAGACTACTATGTGTGAGTGGAGGCATGACCATGAGAAGGTGTAAAATTCCCAACTTACAGAAGGTTAGTGGCATCTACTTTCCGAATGTCACTAGCAACAGTGAGGGGGCATGAGCTCCCTTGAGAGCTCATCTTGGTTTGCAGGACTGTTGCTGGAAGGTGAAGTGTTCAAAGAACTGAAAAACTGTCATCTGTTGAGCCTTCTTGTTGCTACTATTTATCCATTTGGTAATTGTGAATATTTTGTAAATCTTAGTCATTAGCTAATTAGGCTTGTAATTTTCAAGTGTATATCAGTCTTCATATGCACAGATGTAACAATTTGTTGTAGTTAAAGCTATCAGTTAACAACTCCCTTTGTACAAAGTTTCTTTAAATAAATTATCTTCGGAACAGATAAATATTGGAAATGCTAAGAAAGAAAAGAGAATTTCTATTCTTTATAAAAAATATGAAAAAATGAATATAATTATCCATTCTGGCCGACCAATTTCCATCAATGCAGAAAAATAACTTATAAGTAAATGGCGGAGTATATTTTATGCTTTTGTTCATTGGTGCTGCAATCCCAGGATTCATTGGTGCTACAATTCCAGAATGAGCTTCAGTGGTACTTTTATTTTCTTAGAGACGAAGGTAATGATTTGTAAGAAAATAGTAGCTCACTTGTACTAGAAGTATTTGCTTAGATATAGAGTTGGTTAGCCATGGTTTGATTGTAATTGCGCTTAAAGTAACGAGGCACAAGGAACCATTCTCGAATGGTGGCATGGATATAATAAAATTTAGTTGCACATTGAGCAGAACCTATTGGGGGTGTTAATTGAAATTGTTGCATGTGGGTCAGGGATTTAGGGTGTTAACTAATTTATTCAAACATGAGCACATCGTGTGATGGCTAAATAGTTCAAGTCCCCAAATGCGACTCGTGAGATCTATTTTCATCGATTCCATCACTACAATAATCGATTTCCAGCAAAGTTGCATGAATTGAACTTGTGACTTTGAAAGTTAAAGAAAAGCCTTAAAGGATGGGACTTGACAAGCCCTTTGACTTGTAGTTGAATTGGACTTTGTTACAAAACTCAAAGTAAGCAGTTCAGATTTCACCAATCTCTAATCTAAATACATAGTGATCAGAAACAAAATTAGAATAAGTTGAAGCATCTCAAGAGGATATGATTCAGTATTGTATATATCCCTCTACTTTTAGTCTAAGGGGATACTTCAAACAGTTGTTGCTAAAGTTGTTAGGCATTTGGCCAGTTCTGTGTCAATAGGTGCTCAGTTTGAATCCTCCTGAGTTAGGCACACTAGTCTATGTCGATAGTTTACTAGGGATGTTGTCCACAAATGTGGGGAAACATCCCTTGGGTTTCCTAGCCAGACTTTCCTTGGAAAAAAACCTCATGGGCTCTCCCCTCTTTCTCAAAATATTTGGATGGAGGGCAACTCAATCGCCATCCACAATAGCGGCAAGTAGGCCAAAGGAACTCTACCAGATTTTAACCTATGACCCAAGTCCTCCTCATTGGAAACATAGCTAGATTATTATTGGTGTTAGTGCTCTTTTTTTCTTTTTTCTTTTAATCAAGGACAAAATAACATAGGGTTTTTCATTACAACAACTAAAAGGATCTTCAAGGCATTGTTTTAAGTATTCAGAAGTTGAAACTTTGCAGGTGCTGAAATTCATGTGTTATGTTGTTGCATAGATGCATGATTATGTATTTTGCATTACTTAATCATGTATTAAAATGCCAAAATTATGTCAAGTTTCAAACTCCGAGTTTGTGTTATTTCTCTCTTTATTTTCTATTTTATTGTTTTGATCCAAAAAGACATTGAATTAGTAGTTTGTCATGTGGTGATTTTAGTTCTCTCTTTATGGATGCTACAAGATTGAAACCAATACCACTAAAGTGCAACCGACTACCACCAAAATATCTTAGGGTAGCAAGTTGAATAGCTGGAGAATGGTTTGTTAAATATATGGAAAAGTTGTCAATTACGTCTAACTTGGGTGGTTAAGAGAAGAAGTTGATATCCTCCCCACCCAGGCTCAAATCCCGCGTGTGACATGTTTACCCCTTGTGGGTTGATCGAGGCTAGCAAGGGATCAATAATCTCACTCATACTTAAGGGTGGGACAAAAAATTTTCAAACATTTTTTAATCCCTAGGGAGTAGCTCAATCAATTAGTGCCATTGTTTCCAAGACATTACCAATAATCTGGCATGTCATGTAGGTCCTTGGTTTAATTCCCATGAGGTCAGGCACACTAATTCTACATCACCCACTTTACACTGTGTACAATCTTTGGAATGGGGGAAAGTGCCAGAGAGTTTCCAAGGGAATTATTTCTACAGAATGTGTGTGGAAAGGTAGGAACAAAATAGGGGTAGATACATTACAAGGGAATATCTTGCTAATGTTTAGTTGGAAAAGAGCCATGAGAGAGATTAAGAACAATAACAATATTGCAAAAAATCACAAAGATCATCTAGAGACTGTGAAAGTGGCTCTAATATTTAAATTTCTTACTTGTATAATATCCAATTGTTGATGTTTTTGGTAGCAACGAGAGGTATTCACCTCCGGGACAACTTTTCTTATAGATGAAGACGCCAAGAAGTCAAAGAAGATCCTAGAAGAGAAGTCGGACACACTGAAAATAATAAAGAATTATAATGCTCCAGAAGTAAAGTCAGTTCCAGAAGAAAAAGACAAACAAAAAATATATTTTCCAGAAAATCACGTCGGGCTTGCTTGAAAAGTCACTGGACAGATTAGTATAAATAAAGGTGATGCCTTTCTCATTGGACACACTCTCACATTGATACATAGTGCAAGTTTGAAGGAGAGTTGCAACTGTAGGAGAAAGAAGGGCGTAGGTGGAGGGTTTATCTCATAGTGGTGTGCTGGTGGAGGCAAGACACTCTAACGCTCTGGCTAGGGTGTGTCACAACAATATTTCTAGGTTATCTCTAGTTGAAATAAGTATTCTTCTTTGTTGTTTTTCTTTAGTAGATAGAGTTGGTCCTTGGCAAGGATATTCTCTATAAGAAAAAATTGTTGGGTTTTCTTCCCTTGTGTAGAAGGGTTTCCCAGGATAAACTACTGCTTGATATTGCAGTATATGCTTAGCACGGGGGAAGGCACGCGTAGGTGTCGATGGTTGGGTGGCGATGGTGCAACATCACTTATGGTGAAACGAGCATGCAAAAAGAAGATTAAATTGCTATGGTAAATCTAATGTTAACGAAACTAATGAAAATTCAACATGGTATCAGAGTAGGTTTCCTTCAGAACAATCTAATCGCTGGAAGGAAGATCGTGAGATTTGTCGTTGCTCAGACCTATACCTTGTCAAGCTCGTTGAGCAACCTATTGGAGAGTTGCAGTGCTAGTGCCAGTTGCTTCGTGCCAGATGCAGTTTCCAGTTGTAGTTGCGAATTGTCGGTTGCCAGTTACGCAAGTCTTGAGATTAGAAGACAAGTTGGATGGTGTTACAAATTTCAGAGTTATGCACTTGTATATGTTTAATATTGTATCATTATCATGAGGGTGTTTGCAGGAGGGGGATCTTTTGTCCAAGCGACAATATGTAGATCCAAAGGATCTCAGATCCAGTACATTCAGAGAAACAACTCACCATCCCTAAAGTGAAGACTCGAGGTTTGATTGTTTTGATATGCCTCTAATTGTTATGGCATTCTCATGATCTTATGTTGCACTTTGATTTATTGAAGTTATGATCATTATGAGATAGACTCGTTTGCAAGCTAAATTGATCTCCTTTGGGAGATATTCTTGGTTGTTGACTTTGTTGCGGGAATGTTATCTTGTTAAACACTATGGAGGTTTCCATGGAGATGTTGTTCTTGTTTCTTGTTTCGGGCAAGTTACCACGGAGGCAGGTCACCAGTGATAGCTCTGAGAGGGGGCTATAGTGACG
>JZKD02S0260196.1:0-20835 GCA_000966675.3 Picea glauca
ACATAGGTCAATGTGAACAAGCTCTAAAGATTTAGAGGTTGTGTATTCTTTTGCCTTGAATCTTATTCTAGTTTGCTTCCCTAGTTGACAGTGTCTACACATAGTATTTGAGGGTTTTATGATTTTTGGCAAGTTTCTTACTGCACCAAGGTTGCTGACTTTCATAAGATTGTCAAAGTTAATATGCCCCAACCTTCTATGTCATAACTAACTTTCATCTATTGAATTTATATGACACTCCTCATTCAATTTTGCATCTAGTATATATACATTTTCAGGAGTTCTAGGAGCAGTACCAACTAATTTTCATGTGTCTTTTCTCCTAATCTCACATTTTTGGGAATCAAAGATGCAAAAGTGCCCCTGATCACAGGTTAAACTGACACTTAATAAACTAGGCTTCAATTTATCGATAAGTAGTACATTTATGGCTTTGTCTTTTCCCAGACTCACAATGCCTTTCCCAAGTATGTTACTTGAAGCATTATCACCAAATGTAAATTTACCTTTTTGTTTCTTTAAGTCTAAAAACTTGTCCTCGTTACCTGTCATATGTTTTGAGCACCCACTGTCAACATACCAGAGGTCCTTTTTATATTGAGCTTTTAGGGCAATAAGACATTCCTTTTTTGATGTTTTTTCTCTCCAAAGTTTCTTTTGCTCTCTAATGACCTTGGGTTGTTCTAAGAATTCCATTAATCTGCAATTAATGGCCTTATGTCCATGGTTATGACATCTGAAGCATTGTAAGTCCCCTTCTTGTAGAGGTGCAAAGGAGTTATAGTTTTTGCTTTTAAGTCGTTTTGTTGCTTGTTTATCCTTAAGGACATAGTTCTTAACCTTTAGATTTTTCTTTCTATATGCTCCACAATTTATAGTTTTGTGTCCAAAATTAGAGCATGCAAAGCAATAACCAAGGAAAATGCGAGGATACATGTTTTGATAAAACTTCTTTGGTATTGTCTTGTCTTCCTTCCTGATGGGTGGAAGTAATCTTCTGGAGTTCTGATCATTACTTATCTTCTCTTCATTTTTCTTCTTTAATGTACCGAGGAGAGCATATACATAAGATTTTGAGTTATCATGACTTTCCTTTTGAGAATAACCTATTCCATTTTATTACCTGAATCCCTTTGTGTGGTAATAATCTTATCTAATATTTTAGAGCTATTTTCAGATTTTGTTTGAATCATTTTTGCATCCAGTTCCCTTTTTAGATGAACTATTTTTGCCTCCATTTTTTCACAAGTTATTTGTTTTTCCTTAAGAGACTTTTCCAAACTTTCTTCGATCTTATTTGCTTCTAACATTTGTTTTCTCAAGTTGCTCATGAGTTTTTCCATATCCTTTTCTTCTTGATCATGTTTTTCTTTTTGTTCAAGTACAAAACTTTTTCTTGTAGTTGGGTTTTTCATTCTTCTTGTATTGATTATTTTTGTTTTCTTGATCTTCAGGGTCCTCCTTGGGATAGGGACACTTGGATGAAAAATGACCAACTTTGCCACAGTCAAAACATTTGAACGAAAGTTTGCCTTTGTACTTCCTTGATCCTTTCTGAAGTTTTCTAATGAAATTGGCTTCTTCCACATCAGATTCTTCATGATGACTAGATTGAGGTTTTTGCTTTTGATTTATCTTTGTCTTGGATGCCTTGAAAGTTGTTTCATCTTTTGTTGATTTATCATGCCATGTTCTCATTTCATATGCTGTAAAGATTCCATGGAGCTGATAACCTATCAGTGTGTTTAGATCAGATCTATCTTCAATTGAATAAATCTTTGCATCATATCTCATAGGTAATGACCTTAGCATTTTTTTCACAATGGATTTATCTGTAATTTCTTCTCCTGTCGCTCTAATTGAGTTGACCACTTCATCTACCCTATGAAAGTACTCAACAATATTTTCTTATTCTTTCATTTTCAAATTGAGTTCTATAGGTTTGTAGTTTGGCTTACTTGACTTTGTCATCTCCTTCATATACAACCTCCAATTTGTCCCAAATTTCTTTGGCTGATTTGCAATGCATAACTTTCACACATATAGAATTAGTCAACCCTGCTAGAATTCCATTAAATACTCTTGAGTTGTCATTACATATTTTCTTTCCTCCAGAGTCTTTGGGTGGAGTAGTTGGTGCAATGTAACCATCCACAACAGACTGCCAGATATCAAAACCAAGAGCCAACAAGAAGTTTTTCATTCTTATTTCCCATAGAGCATAGCCTCCTCCATTGAACAATGGTGCTTTGTTGTTAGACATTCCCTCTTTTTGATCCATCTTCAAAATCTACCTTCAAGTTTGTTAGACTGTGTTGAAGAAACCTACTCTGATACCAATTGAAGGATCAGATCCTGTCACTGAGAGGGGGGGGGGTGAATCAGTGACACAACAATTATATCAATTTTTCATTTATTAGACAGAATTTTAACACAGTATTTTATCGTGGAACCCAATTGGGAAAACCACAAACTCTTTTCTATTAACTGCAAAATTGTTTTACATGTTACATAGAAGGAAGATGTACTTCCTCTTTGATCAACACCGACTGATCAGGATGCACCCACACCCTGGTTTACCGGCACCAACTGGTAGGAGGCTACGACCCCTTGTTTAGTCAGCTACAACTAACAAGGAAGCACCAACTCCCTCTGCAAGCACCGACCTTCCCTTGCACCACCCAACCACCCTTAAGACATAGATATTATCTTTTCTTCTTGGAATCTGCTTAAACTTTTGATCTTCTGTTATGAACTACAGAGACATTTTCTTCTCAACACTCTTCCATGATTATATACTCTTCAAACGATGTGAGTGTGACACAACTGTGTCCCTTCATTTCGACCATCACACCTCTTCGATTAATTAGTCTTAATTACTGTTTATTTATTTTACCGTAAAGTTTTTTCATAAATTGATCACAGTTATGGATCAATTTAATCCTTAATACTCGATCCCAAATCTCTGTTATTTTTACAGGGACCAATTTCTATGGAGGCACTTCCTTCAAGCTATTTCATATGACCGATCATTACAGAAACACAGGATTACCAAACATAGCGACGTATAACAGTTTCCTTTTAAAACTCTTATATCATATGACCATTGGCGGTAACCAGATGCTAAGCAAAACAAGTGCTTGAGTGCTTTATTAAATCAATGGTTACGATTCAATCTTCTGATGGGATGAACGACTAACAATATTTTGACATTTTGACCTTCGGGTCTTCATGACTTCCAATATTTCAAAACTCTTGATTACGATATCACTGAAACTATCAGACGGTTCACGTTTATTTCTCGAAGACAGATCAACGGTCCACTTTAGACCTTACACTCATCCTTTCACTGCTAAATCCGACGGCTATGACTTAATCATGCTTTTAGATGGATGGCTGTCGTAATTTCGGCACTTTGCCCTTCGGGTTTTCGTGACTTCCAGCATGTCAAATTTCCTGAAGCTGTCAATCTACTGACGCGTGTCCCTTTTAGAATTTTGGCATTTGGGACTTCGGAGGTTTCGACTAAACGCTACTCCATTTTCCTTCGGAGTGATCACCTGTTGTGTGAGTCATCAACGATGGAGACCGCTTGTTGTCGGTTAACGTTTCCACTTACACTATCCTTCCACTAAGTAGATTGACGGTCGAGGATGCTCGCGAAGTGATTTCCAGATCGCACGTCTCGTGTCCACTTCGGGATTTCGTGACTTGGGGAAAGTAATGATGGTATATCTCCTGACGCAAAACTCCCGTAGTGACGTACATTGCTTACATCACTTGTTGACGTGTCAGGAGCCAAGTAGCTGCCACATGTCACTCTGATTTGTGATTTTCACGTACTAGAAATGTCGATTCATCTTGACACTTGTCGTTCTTTGACTATGCCACGTGTCCTTGTTGAAGTGGTCCGTTGACTAACAGTTATGATCCAATGGTCCTCGTATGTCCTCTATATTTGACGGTCCTTATTCCCTTCGGATTTCCGAGCTCCGGGTATTTCAAATCTCAAACAGACGGGGCGTAAGTTCCTCGCTTCTTTATACCCGAAGTGAATTCTGTTCATTGATCAAGTTCTTTAGATTAAAGGTTCGATCTATTCTGCAATGCAACTCTTGTAGCTTTATCCTATCCTTCCACTTTAACGCGATCCGATGGCTGATGAGTATCGGATTTAATCCGACGACTGACGTGTATTCGGATAATCCAAATCTCAACCTTTTAGCCCCGCTTATCCTATCCTTCCACATTGAAATGATCTGACGGTTGTTGAGATTATCAAAGTAGATCAACGGTTGATGATGATTGCGAAACTACAATTTACAAGTGATTTAATTTTGCTTTCAATCTCCACAATCTATCTCTGTCGTAGATTTTGCGATTGCGCAACCGACGATCACGATTTAATATGACTTAAATTGGTTGTTAGTAGGATCAACCGCAGTCGTAGATCATTGAAGCTGTGTGATCTGACGATCTAGACGGATTACATGATTGTAACTAGAAAGTGGTTTAATTTTGCTTTCTCGCTCCTCGCAATTCATCCCTGTCATTGATCGGGCGATTTTACATCAACGGTCACGATTTGATTTGGTTTTCATCCACGCCATACCTACTAGTTTTCAATGTGCCAATCTCTTATGAGCTTTGATTTCTACGTTTTCTAACCCTCCTGAGATTTTATCATTGGATGGTTGATCCTATCGTGATCAACAATAGTCACGAATTTATTCAGCTTTAAGGTGATGTTCTTCTATCGATTATTTTTCTTCTTGAGATTGACCTCGCCGCTCTGCTTACTATGACTGTTGACATAAATGACAACACTTGAATGACAATTTGTCCAACAAGTAGTAGAGGTAGGTGGTCACCGATGTCCACCTGGATCAATCCAACCCCTTAAGAAGCAAAGGTCCCCATTGTGTCAAGTTCCCTCATTAGATGGGGAGAATTTTGTTGAATTTGACTCCTAGTGAGCCACTTAGCTTGGTGAAGAAGTTATCCTTCTTTGACAACCCGATAAAGTTGTATGTTATGTTGGCAGGTGCCCTTCATATTGGTGTCCATGATCTTATCCATTGTATCTTGCTCAATGCAGTCTGTATTTAGTTCTATAGGGGCCAAATGCTTAGCCACCTCCAAAGTGTCCAATAGGGGTGGAAAATATGGTCGAAGTAGCTCCACATCAAATACTAGGTGCAAGCCAAAAAAAGGGGGAATACTCAATTCAAAAGAATCCTCACCAACAACCTTTGTGATGGTATAAGGCCCATATTGGAGTGGTCTAACCTTCCTATGGGGGCATGTGAGGCACTCTTTTTCCAAATGCAACCAGACCTTATCACCAACCTGAAACTTGTGTGGAATTTGATGTTGGTCATGTCGTCACTTGTACTTGGCATTGGATTTCTGCAAGATACCATGAACCTATTGTTGGATGTGTTGGATCTGTTCGACAAATTTGGTTGCTCTATCTACCTAAGTCTAAGCATGGAAGGAATCTTCCTGTGAATATGCAATGGGTAGAGCAACATCAATGGGGGGCAATGGATGGAACCCCAAGCACACCTGGAATGGGCTGTGGCCAATAAATCCATGGAGGGCTTTGTTATAGCTATGTTGAACATATCGAAAGGATCTGATCCTATGTACATGGATGCTTGGATTTGTACATGAATAGGATATGCACAATCATCCTATTGACCACTTCTATTTGTCCATCTGTTTGGGGCTGGAAGGAAATTGATTTGGTTATCTTTGTGTCCATCAGAGACCATAGGATAGATCAGAAGGTACTAAGGAACCTATTGTCCCTATATAATGGTTCCTGGTAGCCCAAAATGAACCCAAACATGCTCAAAGAAGAGATTAGTAGTGGATTAGGTTGTGATACTCTTCTTGCATAGTGCCAAAATGGAAATCTTAGAGAACTGATCAACAACCACAAAGACACAATCGTTACCATGCTTGGTGGTGGGAAAACCTAACATGTAATCCATGTAGACTGACTCTGAGGGCTTGTATGGGGTAGGTAGAGGAATGTACAACCCTTGCTTCTTAATGGAAATTTTAGTAATGGCATAGGTAGTGCAGGATGTTATATACCTACTAACGTCCTCCCGAAGTTTTGGCCACTAGAAATACTTTTATATTACTGCTATTATCTTATCCACATAAAATTTCCTTGCCACTCGACTATAATGTGCCTCCAAAATTAGCTTTGCACGCTCACATGAAGGAACATAAAGATGGCCCATATAGCACAAAAGTGCATCCTGGAGGTGAAAGTATGGAACTTGTTTACCTGTGCCTAGTGTCTAATATGTAGCGAAAAAGTCATGGTCATTATCGTACAATTGGGGCCACCTGGAGGTCTGATTCCCACATGAGTCAAGAATTGTGGTTAGTGCCACAATCGGGGATTAGTTAAGGCAATATACAACATGATTTGTGTTGCCTTTCTTATAATTATTGTTCAAGTGGAATTGTTGCAAGTATGTGGACCACTTCTCATGGTGGTCATTCTGTAACTTTCCTTATGTCTGGATGAATTGCAGAGGCTTGTGATTAGTGTGGATGATTGTTTCCTTTCCCAAAATATAATTCTTCCATTGTCGGCATGCTTGCACAATGGAGTACATTTCCTTGTCATAGGTGGGATACGTGTGAAAAGTATTAGAGAGTGTCTAACTGTGATAGGCCATTGAATGTCCATGTTGAGTGAGGACTACACCGATTCAAAGGAATTTGTCTCAATCTCAAACAATTGTTGTAGGTCTAGCAAAGTGAGGCCTGGTGCTGAGCAAAGGTGGCATTTCAAATCCTCAAATGCTTTCTCTTGTGAATCAGACCAAGAAAACTTGGCTTTAGCTCCACCCTTGGTCACTTGGCTTAAGGGCCAAGCAATATGACATAACCCCAACATGAACCTATGGTAAAAGTTGGTAAGGCCCAATAAGCTATTGAGCTCTATGAGAGTCATTGGGGTTGGCCAATTGTGAATGACTTGGTTGGGTCCACATGCACCCCATTTTCATCCACGATGTATCTTATAAACTGAATTTTCTACATGCCAAATAAGCATTTATCTAGAATGGCATATAACTCGTGTTGTCGCAAAGTGCTTGGGATATGTTGAATGTGCTCCAAATGTTTTGTGCATTTTTTGTTGAAGATGAGGATTTCGTCCAATTATATGACCACAAAATAGTTTGTGAACGACAACAAGATATCATCCATCATCCTCGTGAATGTTGTTGGGGCATTAGTCAAACCAAAAGGCATGACCAACAACTCAAAAAGGCCTTGTTTAGACTTGAATGTAGCCTTCCATACATTAGTTTGTTCAATCAGGACCTGGTGGTAGCCTAATTGTAGATCAATATTACTGAATAACTTGGTGCCCTTAAGTTGATCAATAAGATTGTCAATCTGAGGGATAGGGTATCGGTTCTTAATGGTGATTTTGTTTAGGATTATGTAACCAGTATTGATTTGTCATGTCCCATCCTTCTTTTGCACCAATACAATTGGCCTCCCACAAGGTGAGGAGCTTGGTTGAATGTGACCCTTTTGGATGAGATCATGAATTTTACATTTTATTTCCTCATTCTCCAGAAGAGAGTTTTTGTATATTAGGCCATTAGGCAAATGAGCACTAGGCATCAATTCAATTGAATGTTTGACCTGGGGCTACAGAGGCACCCCCACAGAGGAAGCAATGATATCTATGTATTCCTCTACAATAGTGTTCACTTACTTTTTCTATGTAGAGAGGCTCTGCGTTGAGGTGGTGATGGTCACAATGTTTTTCCATTCACCTTCTGACTAAACCATGAAGAGGAAAAAAAATTGATCTGAGAGATTACCTTTCAACATTTCTTTACCTAGATCAAGGAAACGATAATATTCAAGACTACCTCTGATACCATATAGATATTTCCTCCCAAAGTAACAATGACAATACGAGACCTAGACTCATAAATAGAATGATGTTTCGACATATAGGGTTGTCCTTACAAAACATCACAAACTTCAAGTGTGGCAACATCACATAGTACCTCATCTTTGAAGGGCCTGATGTTGTAGGACAAGAGACATTGTTGGCTAACATAGAGGTCCCATCCTTGTCTCAACCAATTGATGGTGTATGGTAGGGGGGTGCGACATTGTCAACAAATTCAATCTCCCAATGACCTTGGTCAAGATCGGGTTCTTTTGGCTACCACTATCAACAATGAAAGTAGTGGAGTCCCCTTCACCCTCATATGTGAATGGAAGAGGTGCTCCTCCTTCTTAGTCTCCTCAAACTCTTCTAGTTGGATATTTGTAGTTGCAACGGTAGCACTTGGTTCTAAGTTAATGATCTTCTTTCCCTTTTCCTGCTCTAAATAAAAGTATGAGACTGAGTCTGATTCTTTTTCTTTCATCTCGGCCAACAATGATTGTTTCGAGCGACATTCATCAGTGTTGTGTCAGAAGATTTTGTGGAAATCACACCACTTTCCAGTGTCGTTATTCAACTTCCCATCACCTTTCTTTGCTTGCAACATGAATTGGTTGTACAAAGTTTGGTTATCCTTGCTCTATCCTTTCTTGTGAGTTGGGCCCACCTTTACCATGCTTTTGTTGCGATGTATTTGTAGACCCAAACTCCTTCTTATTCCTCTGCTTGAATTTTTACTTGATTTTGATAACATATCAATAAGCAGATCCCAGTCAGGAGATGTCAAAGAAATACATCCATGTTTAGATGTACCTATGTATGCCACTGCATTACTTCAAAACCATGTGTTGCTCGGAGTGTCAGATACCCAACTTTGAGCTAAAGGTATGGAAGATATTGGTGTACTCTTACACCATCTGGTCTCTCTTCTAACACAAAGTTTTCCATCTCGTGTGCACCATCATAGTTTTTGAAGAGAAGAATTCCTCCTAGAGGACATCAACAAAAGTCACCCAAGTGGGTTCTATCCTAAATGTTGTAGACTCATCTCCGCCATGGCTCTCCCAGTAGCTTTCCCATCAATATTTGACATGAGGAAGGGCCTTAAGGAATGCAAAAGTGATGTTTTCAATGTCTGAAATTTTTAAAGTAATAACCCTCTAACATATTTAACCATTTCTCGAAAGCATCTGCATTTATCTTTCGTTCAAATAAAGGAATTTCAAAGTTAACTTGTACCTCGAAAGATGTTGCACCTTCAAAATGGTTGCTTGTTGGAGGTGTTTGATCCAGGTGGATATCGATGGCCACCCACCTCTTCTACTGACTCATCACGGTTCTCCATCTTGTTGGTTTTTTTATGATTTTTGAGTCCTAAACTTATGGGGCCGTTTTGAGGCATTAAATGACATTTTTTGGCCATTCAGAGGCCAAGAGTGGGAATGACTTGTTAACAATTGTATTTCTCAGTTAGATATTTCCAACAAGCTATAGTGTGCCCCAAACATAGATTGTAGGAAAAAGTTGCGCCCCCAGGAAGTTGGCATATCAACTAACAACCTCGAAGCCCGTAAACCTTTTGGCACTTCGCCTCCTAGGGTTAGGGTTTTGGACCATTATGGTTCTTGCTTTATATTAAAAGGTCATTCTTTCATCCTCTTGTGATATATTTTTGCGAATGAGCATAGCCAACATCTCTCTTTCTTCATAGATAAGCTACCACCATTCTAACTAGTTTGTGTTCTCCAGTATTTTGTTATTTTATTCGTTAATAGAAGTTGGGTTTCTCTATATTACTATGCTCTCTGCTATATTTCTATGTTTGTTTCATTTTTTCCCTATACAATATTTATCGGTGGTATCATAGCAATAAAATCCTTGTTATTTCTTAGTGCATGTCCTCGATGAGGTCAAGTTATAAAGAGTTGGGTCTCAAGCTAGTTTCATTTAAGGATGACTGCTCTCGCCAGCCCAAGTAGCCTCCCATGGTGGAAGAAAAGAGAGATGATGGAGAAAGAGATCCTTTCAAGATGTTGCTTGAGGAATCTCTCACATGACAGAGGAATGAGATGATGGACAACTTCACCGAGATCCTTCAACGAATGGAAACGAAAGGTGAGGCATCCTCAACGAGCATCCATTTCGAAGGTGTGACACCCTTCAAGGTATAAGTTAAATTTGATATCCCTTTATTCAAAAGGAAAATAGATGCAAATGCTTTGGATAAATGGTTGTATTTGTTAGAGGGTTATTATTATGTTAAAAAAAAATCGATAGCAAAAATATCACCTTCATGTTCCTTAAAGCCCTCGCCCATGTCAAAGATTGGTGGGAAGGTTACAAGGAGGGACGTAATGATGATGAGTCTATGGAATTTGGGACAAGACCTAGTTGGGAACCCTTTGTTGATGCCCTAAAGGACGAATTATACCATGTTGGAAATTATGATGACTAGTACACAAGATGGACAACTATGTGTTAGGAGAGATAACAAACGGTGCCATAGTACATCAATATCTTCCATACCTTATGCTCAAATCTAGGTACCAAAGACTTTGAGCGACACCTGGTTCTAAAGTACCGTAGTGGCATACACACATACATCTAAACAATGATGGATTTCATGGACATCTCCTCGCTAGGAGCCACTTATCGATGCGTTGTCAAAATCAAGCAAAAATTCAAGTAGAGAAATAAGCAGGAGTTCGGGTCTACCAATCCACCACAACAAAAGCATGGTAAATGGAACCCTAAATCACTGGACAAGGGACATAGCAATGAGAGCCAAACTCACTATAACCAATCCAAGTTGTAGGTAAATAAGGGTAATGGGAAGTTGAAGAAGAACACTGGAAAGTGGTGTGAGTTCCAAAAAATCTCCTAGTACAACACTAATGAATGTTGCTCGAAACATTCATTGCTAGTCAAGATTAAAGACAAAGAGTCGAATCCTAGCTCAAACTCTTATTCAGAGTAGGATAAGGGAAAGTGAAGCATCGATGCAGAACCTAGTGCTACCATCACAACCACAAAGATATAACCAGAAGATTCAGAGGAGTTTGAGGAGGGGGAGCACCTCTTCCATTCAATATGTGGGTGAAGGGGACCCCAATACATTTAATTCTTGACAGTGGGAACCAGAAGAACCTAATCTCAGTCTAGGTCATCAAGAGATTTAAGCTGTCAAAAATGCTACACCCCCAACCATACACCATCGGTTGGTTGAGCCAGGGACGAGACCTTCATGTCAGCTAGTAATGCCACATGTTCTATGACATCAAGCCCTTCAAATATGAGGTATTGTGTGAGGTTCCACACTCAAATTTTGTGATGTTCTTTTAGGATAGATATATATGTGGATTCCATGTTGTATACGAGTCTATACCTCGTAGTATAATTGTTGCTTTGGGAAGATAACTCTACAATATACCCGAGGTCATTCCAACTACCATAGTCTCTTTGATTGCAACTAAGCAATGTAGGAAGGTAATATCCCAAACCGGGAAAATTTTCCTCTTCATGGTTTGCTCTGAAGGTGAAAAAAATATCACCATGACATCAACAACCATTGTACAGGGTCTTTCTACATAGAAAAAGCAGGTGGGAAAAGAAGTGGAAGCATACAGAGTTATCTTCACCTCACCTACCTAGGTACCTCCACACTACTAGGTCAAGCATTCAATTTATTTGATACGCGATGCACCTTTACCTAACAACCCAAGATATAGGCATTCTCCCATGGAAAGAAATCAAATGCCAGATTCAAGAGTTAATCCAAAAAGGGCATATTCGACCAAGCTCCTCACCTTGTGGGAGCCCAATTGTGTTGGTGCGAAAGAAATATGGAACATGGTGACTCTATATTGATTATAGAGATTTAAACAAAATCATAGTTCAAAACTGATATCCCACTCCCCAAATTGACAACCTTCTTGACCAACTCAAGGGTTCCAAGTACTTTAGTAAGATTTATCAGATGTNGACATTTTGACCTTCGGGTCTTCATGACTTCCAATATTTCAAAACTCTTGATTACGATATCACTGAAACTATCAGACGGTTCACGTTTATTTCTCGAAGACAGATCAACGGTCCACTTTAGACCTTACACTCATCCTTTCACTGCTAAATCCGACGGCTATGACTTAATCATGCTTTTAGATGGATGGCTGTCGTAATTTCGGCACTTTGCCCTTCGGGTTTTCGTGACTTCCAGCATGTCAAATTTCCTGAAGCTGTCAATCTACTGACGCGTGTCCCTTTTAGAATTTTGGCATTTGGGACTTCGGAGGTTTCGACTAAACGCTACTCCATTTTCCTTCGGAGTGATCACCTGTTGTGTGAGTCATCAACGATGGAGACCGCTTGTTGTCGGTTAACGTTTCCACTTACACTATCCTTCCACTAAGTAGATTGACGGTCGAGGATGCTCGCGAAGTGATTTCCAGATCGCACGTCTCGTGTCCACTTCGGGATTTCGTGACTTGGGGAAAGTAATGATGGTATATCTCCTGACGCAAAACTCCCGTAGTGACGTACATTGCTTACATCACTTGTTGACGTGTCAGGAGCCAAGTAGCTGCCACATGTCACTCTGATTTGTGATTTTCACGTACTAGAAATGTCGATTCATCTTGACACTTGTCGTTCTTTGACTATGCCACGTGTCCTTGTTGAAGTGGTCCGTTGACTAACAGTTATGATCCAATGGTCCTCGTATGTCCTCTATATTTGACGGTCCTTATTCCCTTCGGATTTCCGAGCTCCGGGTATTTCAAATCTCAAACAGACGGGGCGTAAGTTCCTCGCTTCTTTATACCCGAAGTGAATTCTGTTCATTGATCAAGTTCTTTAGATTAAAGGTTCGATCTATTCTGCAATGCAACTCTTGTAGCTTTATCCTATCCTTCCACTTTAACGCGATCCGATGGCTGATGAGTATCGGATTTAATCCGACGACTGACGTGTATTCGGATAATCCAAATCTCAACCTTTTAGCCCCGCTTATCCTATCCTTCCACATTGAAATGATCTGACGGTTGTTGAGATTATCAAAGTAGATCAACGGTTGATGATGATTGCGAAACTACAATTTACAAGTGATTTAATTTTGCTTTCAATCTCCACAATCTATCTCTGTCGTAGATTTTGCGATTGCGCAACCGACGATCACGATTTAATATGACTTAAATTGGTTGTTAGTAGGATCAACCGCAGTCGTAGATCATTGAAGCTGTGTGATCTGACGATCTAGACGGATTACATGATTGTAACTAGAAAGTGGTTTAATTTTGCTTTCTCGCTCCTCGCAATTCATCCCTGTCATTGATCGGGCGATTTTACATCAACGGTCACGATTTGATTTGGTTTTCATCCACGCCATACCTACTAGTTTTCAATGTGCCAATCTCTTATGAGCTTTGATTTCTACGTTTTCTAACCCTCCTGAGATTTTATCATTGGATGGTTGATCCTATCGTGATCAACAATAGTCACGAATTTATTCAGCTTTAAGGTGATGTTCTTCTATCGATTATTTTTCTTCTTGAGATTGACCTCGCCGCTCTGCTTACTATGACTGTTGACATAAATGACAACACTTGAATGACAATTTGTCCAACAAGTAGTAGAGGTAGGTGGTCACCGATGTCCACCTGGATCAATCCAACCCCTTAAGAAGCAAAGGTCCCCATTGTGTCAAGTTCCCTCATTAGATGGGGAGAATTTTGTTGAATTTGACTCCTAGTGAGCCACTTAGCTTGGTGAAGAAGTTATCCTTCTTTGACAACCCGATAAAGTTGTATGTTATGTTGGCAGGTGCCCTTCATATTGGTGTCCATGATCTTATCCATTGTATCTTGCTCAATGCAGTCTGTATTTAGTTCTATAGGGGCCAAATGCTTAGCCACCTCCAAAGTGTCCAATAGGGGTGGAAAATATGGTCGAAGTAGCTCCACATCAAATACTAGGTGCAAGCCAAAAAAAGGGGGAATACTCAATTCAAAAGAATCCTCACCAACAACCTTTGTGATGGTATAAGGCCCATATTGGAGTGGTCTAACCTTCCTATGGGGGCATGTGAGGCACTCTTTTTCCAAATGCAACCAGACCTTATCACCAACCTGAAACTTGTGTGGAATTTGATGTTGGTCATGTCGTCACTTGTACTTGGCATTGGATTTCTGCAAGATACCATGAACCTATTGTTGGATGTGTTGGATCTGTTCGACAAATTTGGTTGCTCTATCTACCTAAGTCTAAGCATGGAAGGAATCTTCCTGTGAATATGCAATGGGTAGAGCAACATCAATGGGGGGCAATGGATGGAACCCCAAGCACACCTGGAATGGGCTGTGGCCAATAAATCCATGGAGGGCTTTGTTATAGCTATGTTGAACATATCGAAAGGATCTGATCCTATGTACATGGATGCTTGGATTTGTACATGAATAGGATATGCACAATCATCCTATTGACCACTTCTATTTGTCCATCTGTTTGGGGCTGGAAGGAAATTGATTTGGTTATCTTTGTGTCCATCAGAGACCATAGGATAGATCAGAAGGTACTAAGGAACCTATTGTCCCTATATAATGGTTCCTGGTAGCCCAAAATGAACCCAAACATGCTCAAAGAAGAGATTAGTAGTGGATTAGGTTGTGATACTCTTCTTGCATAGTGCCAAAATGGAAATCTTAGAGAACTGATCAACAACCACAAAGACACAATCGTTACCATGCTTGGTGGTGGGAAAACCTAACATGTAATCCATGTAGACTGACTCTGAGGGCTTGTATGGGGTAGGTAGAGGAATGTACAACCCTTGCTTCTTAATGGAAATTTTAGTAATGGCATAGGTAGTGCAGGATGTTATATACCTACTAACGTCCTCCCGAAGTTTTGGCCACTAGAAATACTTTTATATTACTGCTATTATCTTATCCACATAAAATTTCCTTGCCACTCGACTATAATGTGCCTCCAAAATTAGCTTTGCACGCTCACATGAAGGAACATAAAGATGGCCCATATAGCACAAAAGTGCATCCTGGAGGTGAAAGTATGGAACTTGTTTACCTGTGCCTAGTGTCTAATATGTAGCGAAAAAGTCATGGTCATTATCGTACAATTGGGGCCACCTGGAGGTCTGATTCCCACATGAGTCAAGAATTGTGGTTAGTGCCACAATCGGGGATTAGTTAAGGCAATATACAACATGATTTGTGTTGCCTTTCTTATAATTATTGTTCAAGTGGAATTGTTGCAAGTATGTGGACCACTTCTCATGGTGGTCATTCTGTAACTTTCCTTATGTCTGGATGAATTGCAGAGGCTTGTGATTAGTGTGGATGATTGTTTCCTTTCCCAAAATATAATTCTTCCATTGTCGGCATGCTTGCACAATGGAGTACATTTCCTTGTCATAGGTGGGATACGTGTGAAAAGTATTAGAGAGTGTCTAACTGTGATAGGCCATTGAATGTCCATGTTGAGTGAGGACTACACCGATTCAAAGGAATTTGTCTCAATCTCAAACAATTGTTGTAGGTCTAGCAAAGTGAGGCCTGGTGCTGAGCAAAGGTGGCATTTCAAATCCTCAAATGCTTTCTCTTGTGAATCAGACCAAGAAAACTTGGCTTTAGCTCCACCCTTGGTCACTTGGCTTAAGGGCCAAGCAATATGACATAACCCCAACATGAACCTATGGTAAAAGTTGGTAAGGCCCAATAAGCTATTGAGCTCTATGAGAGTCATTGGGGTTGGCCAATTGTGAATGACTTGGTTGGGTCCACATGCACCCCATTTTCATCCACGATGTATCTTATAAACTGAATTTTCTACATGCCAAATAAGCATTTATCTAGAATGGCATATAACTCGTGTTGTCGCAAAGTGCTTGGGATATGTTGAATGTGCTCCAAATGTTTTGTGCATTTTTTGTTGAAGATGAGGATTTCGTCCAATTATATGACCACAAAATAGTTTGTGAACGACAACAAGATATCATCCATCATCCTCGTGAATGTTGTTGGGGCATTAGTCAAACCAAAAGGCATGACCAACAACTCAAAAAGGCCTTGTTTAGACTTGAATGTAGCCTTCCATACATTAGTTTGTTCAATCAGGACCTGGTGGTAGCCTAATTGTAGATCAATATTACTGAATAACTTGGTGCCCTTAAGTTGATCAATAAGATTGTCAATCTGAGGGATAGGGTATCGGTTCTTAATGGTGATTTTGTTTAGGATTATGTAACCAGTATTGATTTGTCATGTCCCATCCTTCTTTTGCACCAATACAATTGGCCTCCCACAAGGTGAGGAGCTTGGTTGAATGTGACCCTTTTGGATGAGATCATGAATTTTACATTTTATTTCCTCATTCTCCAGAAGAGAGTTTTTGTATATTAGGCCATTAGGCAAATGAGCACTAGGCATCAATTCAATTGAATGTTTGACCTGGGGCTACAGAGGCACCCCCACAGAGGAAGCAATGATATCTATGTATTCCTCTACAATAGTGTTCACTTACTTTTTCTATGTAGAGAGGCTCTGCGTTGAGGTGGTGATGGTCACAATGTTTTTCCATTCACCTTCTGACTAAACCATGAAGAGGAAAAAAAATTGATCTGAGAGATTACCTTTCAACATTTCTTTACCTAGATCAAGGAAACGATAATATTCAAGACTACCTCTGATACCATATAGATATTTCCTCCCAAAGTAACAATGACAATACGAGACCTAGACTCATAAATAGAATGATGTTTCGACATATAGGGTTGTCCTTACAAAACATCACAAACTTCAAGTGTGGCAACATCACATAGTACCTCATCTTTGAAGGGCCTGATGTTGTAGGACAAGAGACATTGTTGGCTAACATAGAGGTCCCATCCTTGTCTCAACCAATTGATGGTGTATGGTAGGGGGGTGCGACATTGTCAACAAATTCAATCTCCCAATGACCTTGGTCAAGATCGGGTTCTTTTGGCTACCACTATCAACAATGAAAGTAGTGGAGTCCCCTTCACCCTCATATGTGAATGGAAGAGGTGCTCCTCCTTCTTAGTCTCCTCAAACTCTTCTAGTTGGATATTTGTAGTTGCAACGGTAGCACTTGGTTCTAAGTTAATGATCTTCTTTCCCTTTTCCTGCTCTAAATAAAAGTATGAGACTGAGTCTGATTCTTTTTCTTTCATCTCGGCCAACAATGATTGTTTCGAGCGACATTCATCAGTGTTGTGTCAGAAGATTTTGTGGAAATCACACCACTTTCCAGTGTCGTTATTCAACTTCCCATCACCTTTCTTTGCTTGCAACATGAATTGGTTGTACAAAGTTTGGTTATCCTTGCTCTATCCTTTCTTGTGAGTTGGGCCCACCTTTACCATGCTTTTGTTGCGATGTATTTGTAGACCCAAACTCCTTCTTATTCCTCTGCTTGAATTTTTACTTGATTTTGATAACATATCAATAAGCAGATCCCAGTCAGGAGATGTCAAAGAAATACATCCATGTTTAGATGTACCTATGTATGCCACTGCATTACTTCAAAACCATGTGTTGCTCGGAGTGTCAGATACCCAACTTTGAGCTAAAGGTATGGAAGATATTGGTGTACTCTTACACCATCTGGTCTCTCTTCTAACACAAAGTTTTCCATCTCGTGTGCACCATCATAGTTTTTGAAGAGAAGAATTCCTCCTAGAGGACATCAACAAAAGTCACCCAAGTGGGTTCTATCCTAAATGTTGTAGACTCATCTCCGCCATGGCTCTCCCAGTAGCTTTCCCATCAATATTTGACATGAGGAAGGGCCTTAAGGAATGCAAAAGTGATGTTTTCAATGTCTGAAATTTTTAAAGTAATAACCCTCTAACATATTTAACCATTTCTCGAAAGCATCTGCATTTATCTTTCGTTCAAATAAAGGAATTTCAAAGTTAACTTGTACCTCGAAAGATGTTGCACCTTCAAAATGGTTGCTTGTTGGAGGTGTTTGATCCAGGTGGATATCGATGGCCACCCACCTCTTCTACTGACTCATCACGGTTCTCCATCTTGTTGGTTTTTTTATGATTTTTGAGTCCTAAACTTATGGGGCCGTTTTGAGGCATTAAATGACATTTTTTGGCCATTCAGAGGCCAAGAGTGGGAATGACTTGTTAACAATTGTATTTCTCAGTTAGATATTTCCAACAAGCTATAGTGTGCCCCAAACATAGATTGTAGGAAAAAGTTGCGCCCCCAGGAAGTTGGCATATCAACTAACAACCTCGAAGCCCGTAAACCTTTTGGCACTTCGCCTCCTAGGGTTAGGGTTTTGGACCATTATGGTTCTTGCTTTATATTAAAAGGTCATTCTTTCATCCTCTTGTGATATATTTTTGCGAATGAGCATAGCCAACATCTCTCTTTCTTCATAGATAAGCTACCACCATTCTAACTAGTTTGTGTTCTCCAGTATTTTGTTATTTTATTCGTTAATAGAAGTTGGGTTTCTCTATATTACTATGCTCTCTGCTATATTTCTATGTTTGTTTCATTTTTTCCCTATACAATATTTATCGGTGGTATCATAGCAATAAAATCCTTGTTATTTCTTAGTGCATGTCCTCGATGAGGTCAAGTTATAAAGAGTTGGGTCTCAAGCTAGTTTCATTTAAGGATGACTACTCTCGCCAGCCCAAGTAGCCTCCCATGGCCGAAGAAAAGAGAGATGATGGAGAAAGAGATCCTTTCAAGATGTTTCTTGAGGAATCTCTCACATGACAGAGGAATGAGATGATGGACAACTTCACCGAGATCCTTCAACGAATGGAAACGAAAGGTGAGGCATCCTCAACGAGCATCCATTTCGAAGGCGTGACACCCTTCAAGGTACAAATTAAATTTGATATCCCTTTATTCAAAAGGAAAATAGATGCAAATGATTTGGATAAATGGTTGTATTTGTTAGAGGGTTATTATTATGTTCAAAAAAATTGATAGCAAAAATATCACCTTCATGCTCCTTAAAGCCCTTCCCCATGTCAAAGATTGGTGGGAAGGTTACAAGGAGGGACGTAATGATGATGAGTCTATGGAATTTGGGACAAGACCTAGTTGGGAGCCCTTTGTTGATGCCCTAAAGGAGGAATTATACCATGTTGGAAATTATGATGACTAGTACACAAGATGGACAACTATGTGTTAGGAGAGATAACAAGCAATGCCATAGTACATCAATATCTTCCATACCTTATGCTCAAATCTAGGTACCAAAGACTTTGAGCGACACCTGGTTCTAAAGTACCGTAGTGGCATACACACATACATCTAAACAATGATGGATTTCATGGACATCTCCTCGCTAGGAGCCACTTATCGATGCGTTGTCAAAATCAAGCAAAAATTCAAGTAGAGAAATAAGCAGGAGTTCGGGTCTACCAATCCACCACAACAAAAGCATGGTAAATGGAACCCTAAATCACTGGACAAGGGACATAGCAATGAGAGCCAAACTCACTATAACCAATCCAAGTTGTAGGTAAATAAGGGTAATGGGAAGTTGAAGAAGAACACTGGAAAGTGGTGTGAGTTCCAAAAAATCTCCTAGTACAACACTAATGAATGTTGCTCGAAACATTCATTGCTAGTCAAGATTAAAGACAAAGAGTCGAATCCTAGCTCAAACTCTTATTCAGAGTAGGATAAGGGAAAGTGAAGCATCGATGCAGAACCTAGTGCTACCATCACAACCACAAAGATATAACCAGAAGATTCAGAGGAGTTTGAGGAGGGGGAGCACCTCTTCCATTCAATATGTGGGTGAAGGGGACCCCAATACATTTAATTCTTGACAGTGGGAACCAGAAGAACCTAATCTCAGTCTAGGTCATCAAGAGATTTAAGCTGTCAAAAATGCTACACCCCCAACCATACACCATCGGTTGGTTGAGCCAGGGACGAGACCTTCATGTCAGCTAGTAATGCCACATGTTCTATGACATCAAGCCCTTCAAATATGAGGTATTGTGTGAGGTTCCACACTCAAATTTTGTGATGTTCTTTTAGGATAGATATATATGTGGATTCCATGTTGTATACGAGTCTATACCTCGTAGTATAATTGTTGCTTTGGGAAGATAACTCTACAATATACCCGAGGTCATTCCAACTACCATAGTCTCTTTGATTGCAACTAAGCAATGTAGGAAGGTAATATCCCAAACCGGGAAAATTTTCCTCTTCATGGTTTGCTCTGAAGGTGAAAAAAATATCACCATGACATCAACAACCATTGTACAGGGTCTTTCTACATAGAAAAAGCAGGTGGGAAAAGAAGTGGAAGCATACAGAGTTATCTTCACCTCACCTACCTAGGTACCTCCACACTACTAGGTCAAGCATTCAATTTATTTGATACGCGATGCACCTTTACCTAACAACCCAAGATATAGGCATTCTCCCATGGAAAGAAATCAAATGCCAGATTCAAGAGTTAATCCAAAAAGGGCATATTCGACCAAGCTCCTCACCTTGTGGGAGCCCAATTGTGTTGGTGCGAAAGAAATATGGAACATGGTGACTCTATATTGATTATAGAGATTTAAACAAAATCATAGTTCAAAACTGATATCCCACTCCCCAAATTGACAACCTTCTTGACCAACTCAAGGGTTCCAAGTACTTTAGTAAGATTTATCAGATGTTAGTATACCACTAGGTACCAATCAACCAAATGGATGTATGGAAAATTGCCTTCAAGTCTAAAGAAGGCATTTTTGAGTGGTTAGTGTTTATGGATAAATCCGTAAGTGCGGACACAAACCGATCTCCCTAGATCCACCTGGATCTAGAACAAAACATGACAGAATAGGACGCTTTCCTTAAGTTTTAAATATT
>JZKD02S0260229.1:6452-20833 GCA_000966675.3 Picea glauca
GGGCCCTCCAGGGCCATGCTCAAGTCACTCCTGCTCTCTGTACTCCATGTCTAGGACCATGTGGGCCTCGAGACATGATCTCCTAGTTATCCCTAGATATCGGGGATAACAGGGTCCTCCTGTATGCCACTGCACCCCATCACTAGATGTTATCTCCCTCTGCATCATACTGTATCCTGTGTGAGCAGTTGTATCCTCCTATGCACTCACTCGACTACTATCATCTGCACCTGGATCCCATATAGATGTGTCCAGACACAAGCTATGGTCATCCCGACTAACAAGGAGTGCATCCTCATCACTGCAGGCCGATCTTGAAAGTAAGTGCTCCATCAACCTGTCAGTCTCCATAATCTGCTCAACTAATGGAGTCTCCATAATCTGTGACTCAATCTCCTCATGCTGGTGTGTGAATGTAAGATCAACTGTCTGCACGTCATATGTCTCTCCCTGGTTTTGTGGATCCATGTGTCCATGTCGTGCATCCCTCACACAAGGCTCCTCCATCATATCCGACATACTACTGGTATCCTCATGTGATGTGGTTGTCATAGGTGTCTGGAAAGATGACAGATGTGTCACGACCACCATAGGAAGATGGTCATCTGTAGGTGCTAACACATGTGAGTCCTCACTAGTGTCACCACTCTACTGGGGTGTAAGGTCATCACCAGTATGTGATATGTCTGCTGAAATGCAGGTGCTGTCATCCTGCTCCTCCGATTGTTTATCCACTACACAAAGGTCACCATCCTCCTCAAGCGTGCTAGTATCATCAGCCTCTGTGCAAGAGTCACTATCACTAGCCTCTGTGAAACAGTCACTATCATCATCAGACTGCCCCAAATCAACATCTATCGCTCCATCCTAACACACCTCATCATCATTGTCATAGTGTGCCTCAATAATGTGCTTTTGATCCTTACCCCTGCACCTATGATCTGGTTCCCAAGGCACCTTGCAACTGTAACAAAGTTGTGTGTTCCTAATGGGTGTGGAGTTGCTCTGTTCTTCCAGCCATCTAGCTGCTGCTATTCTCTTTTTATCTGCTATGATGATCCCATGTAAAACATCCTCTTTGCTCCAACTAGGATTTCTTAAGGCTACATATTGTGGAAATGTTATTTGAGCCCTAGTTTCCTTGCTAAGGCCGGAATATATTATCTCCAAGTATGTTATCTCAAAGGATATCTCATCCATTTCTTCTAGGCTCTGTATGCATGTGTTAATTCCCACTGGCTGGCAGGAATCTAAGCTATAATACCACTATAATGTTCCCAAGCCATTATGCCAGGAACATCACGGTTTTGGGTGTCTTTTAAATTTTTCTGGTTGTGGTATTTTGTCAAATGCTTACATTTATGCTTAGGGTTTTCTGATGTGTTATATGTGTGTTTGCAGTAATAAACAAGGATATACAATCATGGAACATACCTCAACCATATGCAAGATCAATAAGATGATAGACAAGCCAAAACACTGCAGATCTGATCTTTATTTCATTACAAATAGCAAGAACCTAATACAATGAGATGCCAATCTGGAATGCACATCAGATGGCTCCAATAAAGACAATGGAAGATAGGAGCTGCTACAAAATGCTCCAATAGAAGATGCCACAAGCCTCCCAAGGCCGAATACTCACTGAAGACCAATGTAAGAGTAGATCTGGGCCGTAAGAGATGCTAAACTCTCAAGCTGGAAGATGACATGCCTTGCTGGAATGCTGAAGCTCCTCAATAATTTGACCCTACTATCAAAGACCTCCAAATGCTATGTTGAAGATGCCGAATTGTAGATCAGGATGAGTAGAATCCCCTCCTGAAATCTCAGACCGAAACACCAAGGGAAACTCCTCCAAATGCTGAATCCTTCAATGGAGTTGCGCCCTCCTAAAGCTGCCAAACCCTAGAATTTCGGCCCTAATGAAGGAGGCCTCCAAATGCCCTGAAACTTGCTAGAAAGATAGATCGAGACACTGCAAGTCACTAGGTGAAGTCTCAGGGTCAGATCTGATGTATAACCTCCTCAAACGGAATAGATCTAAATCTCAAAATTGCCCTCCTTCTCTCCAATTCGTCCAATGCATCCAATAACCCAAATGGACCATGAAACTCCTCTAGAATGCACTAGATCTAACGGCCAAGCCCCTGCAATGCAAACCCAGGTGCTAGAATCTTCCGAAGCCCTTCCAATCCCTTGGAACGAGCTTCCCTCAAAGAATGGTGCGCCTCCCTTGCTGGAAACCCCCAATGGTGCGCTCCCCTTCTCTTCCCGTGCTTGTGGCTGGTGTAGAACCCTCTTGCACTGATGTAGATTTGACTAGAATGGTGTGGGAGAGTATTACATCTCTGACACCAAGCTTGGGACAAGCTAGGTGGAATCTTTCACCACCGAATCATCCTCTAGGGTTTGTTAAGTCAAAACCCTCAAAACCCCCAAGAGATGGGCCCTCGAGCTAGAAGCCAGATATCAAACTGATAAACATACATGAATAATGAATAGAGGCCCTTGCATTTCCTTTATACTTCCTGCTCACCTTCTTCCTCCAAAGTGACTTTCATTTTATTAATATTTAATTCATTAATTAAATCACTTTAAATAATTAATTAACCTTTTTACCTTCGAAAAGTGCCTTATCTCTCCTTGTGGCTTCCCTGGCCACTGAAAGTCACTTCTCACCATCCCATCCTGTAGTGTTGCTCCTCCCGATTCCAATGAGTTATTACACTGAGAGGTTCCTCCAAGTAATGTGCCCAAAATGACCTCCTCAGTGAATTTAATTAACTTATAGCTCAAAATACTCAAAATCATGGAAATTGTCGGAATGCAACAAAACCAAGGCCGACCTGTGCGGAATGGATCATAACGATGAAATGGGATGAACGATGCAAGTCGGACCCCAAAATGCCTCTCAATAACCCCTGTACTCGCTATAACATCCATCTGGCTACTCTGGTCATCATAAACCTCTGAAATGTGATGATGTCCCAAAGTGGGGACATTACAACAATCCTATCAACAACTCATCCAACTTTGATAACCCACTTTGTCGTCTTTGTAGTTCCTCCTGAATGTGAGGTGGCATTGAAGTGCAAGCTGAGATGTCACTAAGGTATCGTAGGCTGTTGACTTCTGTCTCTGGCACAGAATTGGATGCTCTATTACCGAAATATAGTCTTTGCAAACGCAACCTTGGTGTTTTGGTTGCAGGGATTGATTAATGTGATAGGGAGGTCTTGACTCTTGACATTTAGTGCATAGTAAAATTGCATAGGTGCATGGATCAGAAGTCCCCCTCAGAAAGCAATATCTCTCGTTGCATTTATGAGGGTCCTAGAAGAATCAAGTTCCATTACACTAAATAACAACAAGGGAAACTTCTAGTGCACTTGTTAAAGTGTGAAAATTTTGGTTTATGTTGGGTGTTGTCCTGCCTTATTTTGAACAATGGAATGGTCTTGTTGGGAGTGTGTCTCGTTTCCTGTCTATAATCTGATAATATTGTGTCAACATGCGAAACTCAAAATTAATGTCGGCTAGAGGCTTAGGGTGCATAATACTCCACTCAAGTAATGGAGAATTCTGCAGGAGCTCAATGTTAAAAACTGGATGAAGACCAATATAAATTGGGAAATAAAGCTTGAAATCATAGCCGCTTCATTTCTTGGTGATGGTGTACGCTCTGTATTGTAGTGGGTGTAGGTTGTGATGTTGGCCTCTAAATTGCTCCTTTTGGATGTGAATCCAAATCTTATTCCCCCACAACTGAGAATTTGCATGGGACACGGTGATTGGTATGGAACTACTTGTACTTATCAGCTGCCTACGTTACTTGAAATTGTTGTTGAACATTCTAGATTTGTTCAATGAAGTGTGTTGCTTTATCGATTTCTTTTTGCACCGATGCAAAAGTGACTACAATTATGGGCCTAGGGAATGCAACATTGATTAACATTGTGGGTTGATATTCATAGCAGACTTCTAAAGCACTACATTGTGTGGAGTTGTGCTAAGCTATGTTGTAACTGTGCTAAATGAAAGCAAGTTTGTCATCCCAAGTGTGGGGGTCCTGTGATTGTACATGCACAGTAGGTGAACAATAGTTGGTTCACATTTTTTCTTTCCTATCAGTTTGCAGGTGAAAGGCTATGGACATATCAATCCTTGTGTCTAACATGCTCTAGAGGGATTTCCGAAAATCGTTGATGAACTTAGGTTCATGGTCTGACACAGTGTATGTTGGTGCTTCAAAGTTGACCCATATGTGTGCAAAGAAAAGCTTTGTTATGTCTTTTAGAAAGTCAATTTTTCTGCAAGGTTCAAACACTACCATCTTTGAGAACCTATCAACAACAATAGACACTGCATCATGGTTTTTGCATGTTGTCGGTAGGCCTATTACAAAATCCACAAAGATAAACTCTTGTGGCTACCTGGGATTGAATAGAGATGTGTACAGTCCCTACTTCCTATTGGCCAGTTTTTTATTGTGCAAGAAATGAAGGCCTTCATGTATTTATCCATGTTTGCATGAGGGTGAGACCAATAGAAGTGTTTCTACAAAACTACGAGAGCCTTATATATCTCAAAGTGACCTCTTGACTTCAAATAAGGTGTTCTTAGATTAGCTTGTTGCATTTTTCCTTTCCAGTACACACAACTTTACATGGCAATACAAGTTGTTGCGCAACTAGAAATTTGTATTAGATTACCTATAGTTGTGATCTGCATAGATGTACGAAAATGGTAGTTTTTGGTGTAGATGCTACTAATCATGATCTGATGTGCACGTGTCCAAAATGACTAACAATGTGCTTATTGATGGTCTACTCTAGTTTGTTGCACAGTTGGATAATTCACACTTATGCTTGATTACTAGGTGAAACTACAGTAGCATGCAATCCATTTAAGTCATCGTGTGCTCTACAACTTACTCTGTGTTTGCACAATCTGTAAAGGCTTATGGTTGAAATGAAAATGAATCTCCTTACCTAGGATGTAGTATCACCATTTTTTGACATGTTAAACAATCACATAGAGCTTATGATTGTAGGTTGAATTGTAGCGTACAAAGCCACCAACTAAGCACATTATTCTATGGAATACACACAAAAATAAAAGATTCTGCTGCCAAATAATTTCCTGTAGCTTACCAGCTACCTGAAACATACAGATTTAACCATTTCTGACGCAGTTAATTAAATGCAGCTACAACATGTTGAACATAACATGAATGCAGCAAATAAAACTCATTTACAGCAACATATAAATCATCCTCCTTCACAAAGTTAATGAACAACAATTAATTTCATAGAGATAACACAGTAACAGATAAAAACACTTATCTTTTAAGCAATAAGATAAGACAGCCAAATGCAAGGCACGAACATTCCTACCAACCATAGATCTGTTGCTCCAATTCTCAGCAGCAGATCACCCCTGAGTTGGGGCTTTGTATCCACAAGAAAGGGTGTCCCTCACAGTCCCAACACTTTCCAAGTGACTTGCTCTTCCTACAGCTATCCCACTCCACCCATCTCTCTTCCTCTCGACCTTCCCAACCCAAGGAATGTACCCCTTCACTTCTCTCAGTCCATCAGGTTGTACCATTCATTTATCAGGGCCTCTTTGGTGCAGACGACCAAGAATATCACTATTGGGGAGACTAGGGATGTCAGTTGCTAGGAAAGCACAGGCACCCATCCTATCGCCCTCAGGGAACTTCCTCTCTAATCGAGAGGTTGCTATGCAGACCTGAGAACCTTCCTCTTTAGCTCCACGCTCCTACATCGCTCCAAGAATTGCGACCTCTGCTCATGTGACTTAGTTCTTTGCTTGTTGTTCATGCTCCCAAAAAATGTGATATGCGTGATTCAAAAAGTAAATGATTCACTTATGTATTAGCAAACCTTGTCCCACAAAAAATCATCCCTTGGAATCACACCAGGTAGGGGATCATTGATGCAGGAGCATCCCTGGAATTGAAAACTATCCCACACATTTTGTTTGCTTTCAATGGTTTATTTTGATGTTTGATTTTGGAACGAAGGTTTGCAACTATTCTCAGTCCGTAAAATGGTGTTCTTGCTCTAAGGCTTTAGAAGTTTGTCTAGGTCAAATCACTTTAGTAAAGTTTAGCAAGTGAAGAGAAAAGAAGTAGCACCTTAAGTCCTTTACTCCTAGGGTTTGTCAAGCAAGCAATTTCATAATCTTTAACATGAATAAGCAAATATACCGTAACCATTCAAAATGAAATGACAATTGCAGATTTACTAACTTCACCAAGAATAATCAAGCAATAAAACCCTAGATTTCCAAGTAACTTCACCAAAAAATGATCCAAGTTGCAAAATTTAGCCTCCAAAATAAGTGTGCCTCACAATTTCAGCCAATAACCCTAAAAAGGGTGCCAATTTCAGTCCCCTCTCTCTCATGGGAGAGTTATGTCAAAATGAATGTCACTTTTTGTGTATTTATACCAAAATCTGGCCTAAAATTAAATTTAGTTCAAAATTACAGGGCTGACCTAATCAATTTGCCCTAAATTTACAAAATTAAATAAAATTACATAAAAATACCCTAAAAAGTGTGACGTCATCCCTCCTAGGGTGACGTTAGGCCTTCTCCATGAAATGTTGAAGTCTTCTAGCCAAGCGTTAGGCCTCCAAATGCCCTCCTCCATGCCACACATGCCAGGATTGCAGCCCAACATCATCTCAATGTCAAACCTTAGCCCTAGGTGACGTCATGGGGCTACTAGGGTGATGTCCAAGGTCTCCAAAGGCCCACGTCTAGGTGGGAAGGGTGGCCCCTCATCGTTTTAGGCCTGCCAGGGTGCCTCCAAAGGCAATGCCTCTTCCTTCACTGTGCAAGATGGTCATCACTGTCTTGCCCCAGGCCTGGGGTCTCAACATCCATTCCTGGGCTTGAAGGCCCTCATGAAGGTCCGAACTAGTCATCTCCTCATGAGTATCTGTCGACTAGGAAAAGTCCTGCAAAGACAACAAGTACACCCTCTAGGGGTCCATGGGTCACAAGTATCATAGCAAGTAAATCACATCTAATAATCAAAACACCCGAACATGTGCATCAAACCCCCCTAACCCAAACAAATGCTCAAAGACGTTATACAACTTGCCAAATTTAGGTTTGGAAAGGGTCTCAAGATGTCCTATTGGGTCAAAAACCCCTAGGTTTAGGGTGTTTCCTAGGTGGAACCAATCCCAGTCATGTGTGTATGTGATATGATGTGGGGTAAACTCTTAGGCATGGGGTTCATGACATACAAGGGTTCGTATTGTCTTACCTATGGGCGTCTTTGTAGAGGGTGAGCTGCCTTTAGTCCACAATGAAATTTTTCCAAGCCCATTTGTTTGCCATCTTAGCTTTTTCTTTCATCATGTTTCAAGGAATTAGTTGGAGGCAACTGTCCTGGATTGGTGTCCAGATACGACAGTGTCATTCACAAATACCTCATGGAAATGAGAAGCTTGGCTCGTGATGAGACCCCCTTTCCCTCAGTTATGCAACTGAGAGCCACTACCTTGGCTTGGTGACCAGATGATGGTAATGACATACCACCAAATACTTATAATCATGATAGGTCGGCTCATGATGAGACGTCCTATCCCCCAACTAACACTTTGAGTATTCATTATTATTCATTTTGTAGATCCCCCATTTCTTTCAGAGAAGCATTTCATTGCTTTCTCGAGGATCCCTGGGCGAAGCATCTCAAAGTTTTTATGATTGTCTTTTATCTTTTTCCATCTACTTTTATCCTCAGGGCCTTTAGCCCCTTCTTCCCATGAGGTAAGGTACAATCCCTTCTTGGGTCAATACACTCGAAGATCCCAAAAGGCTAGGGAGATGGAGGGAAAATGTATGGAAAGTGATAAGTATGGTAGGGAACGAATGATGACTTTTCAAGGAACCACCCAGTAGCAACTTATTCCTGAGGGAAACCAACTTACTAGGACATGATGACACCCCTCCCAGGTTTAAACACGGCAGAGAGCATAAATTCCAAGCAAACGTTTTGAAATCAAGAAAGATTTATTGCAACATGTTCAAATGCTTTAAATATCAGAGTGATACGTACCATGATACCCATACTTATTACCTCATGGAGCAAGACCCACTGCCTTTTGGGACCAGGTCGGTGTGGTGGATGTTGTTGTTGGTGATGTGTAGGATGCATCAATGAAAAGAAGGGCCCCTCCAGGGATATGCTCTGTCCATTTGGCTATCGACACTCCATGTCTACAACCTGTGGGCCTCGAGACATAATCTCCTTAGTTACCCCTAGGTTGGGGGTAACATATGGCTCCTACTCGGGGATATGTGCTCATCGTAGAGTGCATGAGAACCTCAACATCTCTGGTATGACCTGTTCCTGCTAAATATCAACAAAAGATATCAGTAACATCTAGGGTGGTGATATCACCCTTTGTTTGTATATGATATACAATAAAAGTCAAAACTCTAATCTAACATATGATCATGAGCATACATATATACAAATGAAGGAAAGCAAATATGTAAATGCAATTATACTATGCTAACATGATATGTAATGCTATGTACAATGGATGTAAATGCCTGCCTACCTCTTACTTACCTATTGGTTGAATGCTAGGTGTAGTCATATAACCAATGAAACCATCCTAGCAACACCTCGTAATTCTTGCCTCTGTGCTTCATCATAAACCACAACAATGACAAGTTAAGCACAAAAATAACATGAGTTAGAGCATGTATCATATCATAGGAAATCATAAAGTCTAGCTCATGGAGGTGGGTGGGAGGGAGAAAATTATGCCAAGTCACACTTCTAGGAGAGTGCTCAATCCATCTCAAAAAAGGATCGTGAAAAGTCAAAGGCTCGAGAGGCTGACTCAAAGAGTATGAAGGTCGACTACCTTGGGTCTCATTGCTACCTGAGGTCCGAGAAAGGATTAGCAAGAATCTAGAGAACGATTGACAACTCCTAAAGGGAAAGTTGAAAGACTGAGATGTAAAACTTGTTCTTAAGGCATTCAATCTACCCTCAAATTCTAAGAAAAGGATTTTCCCTAGAGAAAACCTCAGACAAGGGACATGTTTTCCAACTGCACCCATAGTGATATAACTGGAAAACCTTATCACAAGCATCCTGCTTCAGGAAAGCAACATCCTCACCCTTATCAAGATTTGAACACAACGACGGTTGATAATCTTCTTCATAGAATAAATCCAAGTGATCAAAGGAATACTCATCAAAATCCTCAAGGTATGACCGAAAATCATCAGGAGAACATTGCACAAGGTCATCATGTTAGAAATAATAGGTGTCCTCGTTTAACCATAGACAATATAGCAATATTGTCACCCAACAATAGGCCGAAGCCACCCCCGAGCACCTTAACTTTGACAGAGAATAGTTCCGGAAGAAAACCCTAGGCCTAATAGCCAATGAATGTAGCATACCTCTTTCCAGAACTAGCACACAAGGAAGAAATTCCAAACCATAACCAATAGAAAGTCCAAGCCTAAACCGAGAATACAGGTTGCAGTAGCTGCAACTGCAGCTACTCTCCAGACTTGTGCACTTACTCAGTTTCTGCAGTGCACACTCTTACATTTCTGCAGTTTTGAGCTGTGTACCAAATGAGATCTGGCGTCCTGTATTTATACTGTTTCTCCTTAGCTGTCTGGGCCGACTTCTCATTCTGGAGGCTAAACACTCAATATTAAATATTTCCTTTAGCCGACTTGTCTTCTAGGGTTATGTCCAATGCTTTAGGGTTTCTTCTTGCTTCTCGAAATATTCTATTCTCCTCAGAGTTACACATAGAGGTTAATACCTCCCACAGATACCATAATATCAACACTCCCTCCTAGCTAGGGAGGTATTGAAGGCAATGGTCTTGAGCACAAACATACCATTCAACTGGTAGCATCATCATAGCCATACAGGCTATCTCATGATTAGAGCACGAGCACCATCATCACTATCAGTATCATTTGATAACATCAACTGCATCATCTCTCGAAGCCATACTCCATTCGAGTAATCAGGCGTGATGCTGAATAAGTCACTCACTCCACAGGATGATACAAGAACCATTCTTCTAATCCGGACATATGTCCTAGAAGAATAACTATTCCAACAAATGTTGGAAGCCACGCCATGGGCTACAAGGACTATTCTTCTAATCCAGACATACATCCTAGAAGAATAAATGCCCTGGACCATTTTCCGCCTGGAGAATGTCTGTCCACTAGTACATTGACTATCTATCTAGTCAATAATCATTTTCAACACTATTGATAGTCTACACGACAATCAGAACAATATCATTCAATAGAACACAATTGTGTTTATCCATAGTAGTACACGACTACTATCCAGTGGTACACAACCACACCAAGTAGCAAACGACTACTTAATCAGTGACACATAGTGACAACCAATGGAACACATCCACCACAGTAGCATACACCTACTGTCCAGAGACATACAGTCTCCATAGCAATCATATCATCTGATATCAACCTGCATAGAAACAATATCATGATATAAACTGAGTCATCTGGGCCATTCTTCCNAATAAAAGTCAAAACTCTAATCTAACATATGATCATGAGCATACATATATACAAATGAAGGAAAGCAAATATGTAAATGCAATTATACTATGCTAACATGATATGTAATGCTATGTACAATGGATGTAAATGCCTGCCTACCTCTTACTTACCTATTGGTTGAATGCTAGGTGTAGTCATATAACCAATGAAACCATCCTAGCAACACCTCGTAATTCTTGCCTCTGTGCTTCATCATAAACCACAACAATGACAAGTTAAGCACAAAAATAACATGAGTTAGAGCATGTATCATATCATAGGAAATCATAAAGTCTAGCTCATGGAGGTGGGTGGGAGGGAGAAAATTATGCCAAGTCACACTTCTAGGAGAGTGCTCAATCCATCTCAAAAAAGGATCGTGAAAAGTCAAAGGCTCGAGAGGCTGACTCAAAGAGTATGAAGGTCGACTACCTTGGGTCTCATTGCTACCTGAGGTCCGAGAAAGGATTAGCAAGAATCTAGAGAACGATTGACAACTCCTAAAGGGAAAGTTGAAAGACTGAGATGTAAAACTTGTTCTTAAGGCATTCAATCTACCCTCAAATTCTAAGAAAAGGATTTTCCCTAGAGAAAACCTCAGACAAGGGACATGTTTCCCAACTGCACCCATAGTGATATAGCTGGAAAACCTTATCACAAGCATCCTGCTTCAGGAAAGCAACGTCCTCACCCTTATCAAAATCTAACCACAACGATGGTTGATAATCTTCTTCATAGAATAAATCCAAGTGTTCAAAGGAGTACTCATCAAAATCCTCAAGGTATGACTGAAAATCATCAGGAGAACATTGCACAAGGTCATCATGTTAGAAATAATAGGTGTCCTCGTTTAACCATAGACAATATAGCAATATTGTCACCCAACAATAGGTTGAAGCCACCCCCGAGCACCTTAACTTTGACAGAGAATAGTTCTGTAAGCAAACCCTAGGCCTAATAGCCAATGAATGTAGCGTACCTCTTTCCAGAGCTAGCACACAAGGAAGAAATTCCAAACCATAACCAATAGAAAGTCCAAGCCTAAATCGAGAATACAGGTTGCAATAGCTGCAACTGCAGCTACTCTCCAGACTTGTGCACTTACTCAGTTTCTGCAGTGCACACTCTTACATTTCTGCAGTTTCGAGCTATGTGTACCAAATGAGATTTGGTGTCCTATATTTATACTGTTTCTCCTTAGCTGTCTGGGCCAACTTCTCATTCTGGAGGCTAAACACTCATTATTAAATATTTCCTTTAGTTGACTTATCTTCTAGGGTTATGTCCAATGCCTTAGGGTTTCTTCTTGCTTCTCAGAATAATCTATTCTCCTCAGGGTTACACGTAGAGGTTAATACCTCCCGCAGATACCATAATATCAACACTCCCTCCTAGCTAAGGAGGTATTGAAGGCAATGGTCTTAAGCACAAACATACCATTCAAACGGTAGCATCATCATAGCCATACAGGCTATCTCATGATTAGATCACGAGCACCATCATCACTATCAGTATCATTTGATAGCATCAACTGCATCATCTCTCGAAGGCATACTCCATCTGAGTAATCAGGCGTGATGCTAAATAAGTCACTCACTCCACAGAATGATACAAGAACCATTCTTCTAATCCGGACATATGTCCTAGAAGAATAACTATTCCAACAGATGTTGGAAGCCACGCCATGGGCTACAAGGACTATTCTTCTAATCCAGACATACGTCCTAGAAGAATAAATGCCCTGGACCATTTTCCGCTTGGAGAATGTCTGTCCACTAGTACACTGACTATCTATCTAGCTGATAATCATTTTCAACACTATTGATAGTCTACACGACAATCATAACAATATCATTCAATAGAACACAACTGTGTTTATCCATAGTAGTACACGACTACTATCCAGTGGTACACAACCACACCAAGTAGCACACGACTACTTAATCAGTGACACATAGTGACAACCAATGGAACACATCCACCACAGTAGCGTACACCTACTGTCCAGAGACATACAGTCTCCATAGCAATCATATCATCTGATATCAACCTGCATAGAAACAATATCATGATATAAACTGAGTCATCTGGTCCATTCTTCCACTCACATCTGTGAGATCTGGAAGAGCATATGCCATCAGAAAGTAAAACATCAACCATGGGCTATCTCGACTATTCTTCTTAAGCATAGAAGAATAACTGTCCCTCATTTCTGAGCCTGGACCATTCACCTAACTGGGCCATTCCTCCGGCACTAATCATAATGCAACCTGGAGAGAATGAGTCTGCCCTAGGGAATGCCTGTCCCTGATTATTGAACCTGGACCATTCACCTAACTGGACCATTCTTCCGGCACTAACCATAGTGCAACCTAGATAGAATGAGTCTGCCCTAGGGAATGTCTGTCCAAACCATTTCCTAATCGAAATGACTTTCCTGCACCAACCTCCAAAACGAACCATTCTTTTAAACTGCGCACAACTATGAACTTCGAAAGAGTGACTACCCGACGAGGCAAACCATTCTAGTTGACCACTACTCAGAGTGACTACCAAGAAGAATGATTGTCCTAGATCATTCCCCCACACTGGCCACAAGGGGAATCATTGTCTATGGTACATCAACAATCTATCGAACCATTTTCATTACGAAAATGATTGTCCGATCTGGACCATTTTCCGAACTGGAAAATGCATGTCCGTCAGAAATCTCAAACCACTTTCTGAACTAGAAAGGAATTGCTCATCTTGGACCATTTTTCGAACTAAAAAATGATTGTCCATAAATCAATAACACATCAGTGCTCCCTCCCAACCTGGGAGTAATCTCTTCCTTTTTCAATAAGGAAGTCATCTCCACGAACCCCAACTTGCAAACTTTTTCATCTTGGACATAGGTTTTTACCAAAATATCTGCTATCTGCTCATCTGTGGAGATATATATTGGAGAACCACTTCTCTTTTCTGGAATTCATCACGGAGAATGTAATGCTTGATCTCAATGAACTTTGGTCTGTCATGGAACACTGATTTTCTCTGAAGGCTTCATATCAATGTTGTATATGTCGTGTCGGGGAAAGTGTCGGCGAGGGTCTGAAATGTAACTTCTCGGCGACATCGGCAGAAAATGTCGAAAAATGTCGCAAGACCTCAAAAAAATACAAAAACACTCATTTTTTCAATTTTTTAAACTTGTAAAGCAACAACAACATCAAATAAACACTTTTCTACATAAATATGAAAAACAACCAATAAATAAGATGCATAAGATGTCAAGTGGTCACATATCGTTACTAAACTGAAAATTCTGAAACATGTTCCTGATAGGATGATAGTAGATACAAAATCACATCAAATGATCAAAATAAATGTATCTCATGAGATGAATCATCACGAGGCATCTAGATACTAAATAGTACATGATAAAATGAAAATGATAGATCACAGGAATCCAAAATTCAAATCATTGATTCCCTCTCTGTCGTGTTGCTGCTGCTCTTGCCCTTTTATAGGTAAAGGGCACCAATTTTCCTCTGGAAGTAGTAGGTGATCGTGGAGGTACTCTAGATGAGCTTGGAGTGGAAGCTCCGGGTACTCCATATGCTACATCTGAGGTGGTAAGTGATGGGTACGAGGTGGAAGGAAAAATGTGTTGCCTCCCAGTCCCAACGGACCCAAGTCCAACTCCAGGTATAGCTCTTCGTGGAGGTGGTGGTGGCATTGGATCCACTGGAAGTCCAATCTCCTCCTCAGCCTCTGTATCCACT
>JZKD02S0260251.1:0-20833 GCA_000966675.3 Picea glauca
ATCATCACAATGAACAAATTTTTGGATAACACCAGTAGAGGGGTTGGCTACCAGAGTTTGATGAAATATCATTGTAGCCAATAGGAGAGTTGAGAGCCGAGACTCAGTCATAGTCTGGTCTCACATATTGTAATGGACATTCCACCATTATTAGAAAAAGAATATATTTTCCTGATTTTCAATTTATGTGTAATGGATGCTTAGTTTTGAATGTCATTCGTATGCATTTTTGTTGTAGATGTATGTTAGAAATCATCTACAGGGATAGAATTATAATCTTCTATCTGTGAGTGTGTTGATTTAGTTCTGGTTCTCGAGTCTAAGTGAAAGGAGTGTGTGATAGAGGGCGGAAAATTTGTGAGATGACACAAGTAGTGTGTGTCTAAACTCATTTAAGTAAGATGAGAAGATGCCAGGAGGGCACACCAGGATAATTCACAGACTCAGAGGGGAATTTCAAGGTTTTTGAATACCTTCGAAAGAAAGACTGTGTGGGAGGAAGCACAGTGCATATTTGTTGAATACTCTGTAATACTCTATCAAGAGGGCATAGAGAAAGTACGAGTGTGCACAAGAGCAACACATTCTGGAGTTTTGGATGTGATGAGAGAAACCTAGGATTGTTGAACACTCTGAGGAAGTAAGTATTTGCAAGAGTGCATCGACCAAGGAAAGGAGATGCCTTAAGACTTCTATAAGGGCTCAGAGAGAAGCCATCATAAGACTTAAATGAGTGTAAGGAGTGTTCCAAGGATACAATAAGTTCATATTACAAGCTCAGGAGGAAGGGTGTTAAGTTTCCAACAGAGAACTAGAAAATTTGAAGGAAGGACGCAAGAGGACCGGAAACCTCGAAGGTTTCAAGCCGAGAAAAATCTCAGAAGAGCTAGCACAAAATTATGCAACAAGTGCAGAAGAAGGTTGAGAATAGTCTAAGTCTCGGGCTAAAAAAGTGTTAAGTGTCAGAAAGGAGGAAGGATTTACCGAAGTCCTGAAGACAGAATCGTCCATCGTTAGGAGGAGACAAGTGATGAAATATCAGGAGATCCGGGATTTGGAGCTCCGGAAGGTTTTCCAAGAGAAAACATAAATCTTCACGAAGTCACAGAGAGCGATTTGAATCCAGACCGTTGGATCTAGAAAGGATGCATGGAAGAGATCTGCACACTTTATAGGAGTAGTACTCCAAGAGATACCCGAGGGGGATAGTGAGAGACTCCTGAAGGTTGGAGTCTAAATAGATCGTAGTCATCGATCGGAAGGAGGGACAGGGACCATTGATCCTCACATCATTTGAGTTCAATGATTCAGAGTTCGGGAACATAGGAGTTGTTTGTCGTGAAAAGAGTCGAAGCCTTAAGCCCAAAGCACTTTTCTTGTTTTAGCCCTGGGACACAGACCAAGGTCACATGATAGAAAGGGCCTGGCATGTAGAGCGAGTGTCACCATAAATATTCTTCAAAGGGACAAAAAGACATCCGTGGGGTTGAGAGGACCTGCACTTTGGAGAAGGAAGGACCTGTAATAAAGTACATTGGGTTCCAGTAGGGAGCCAAAGAGTTAATTTGACTTAGTTGTTTGAACAATCCTAGACCGCGAGGTCGTGCAGCCCCAGAGAGGGAGGGTCTGTGCCACTTATGATGGTTCTTTAATCTCAATTGTATCACTGACCAAATTAGTTTCAGTTGGCCCATCATCTCCCAAGTCTATCTCGGGATAAAATTTACATCAGACCCTAGATCCATAATTATATTATCCATTTCATAAGATCCTATCTACACATTGAGCTAGAAACCCCTATTTTTTCACTTTTTACTATGTACCTGGTTAACTTCTCTGTATGTGACAAGTTTCTCTCTCTTGTAGGCACAATGGTCAATCATTACGCACAAAATACTCAACGCATATTCATCTTTCATTAATTCTAAACAACTTCGTAAGAAAATTTGCAAAGTGATTACCTTTTTAACTTTGTTTTCTAAATGGTCATTTCTTGGAGGCATATAAAACATCAGTTATCTATCATAAAAGGGTGGCATAGTTGAAGTTGATGCTATCCAGTCTGCTCCCATCAATTTTTTTCTTTCTTGTTGGTAGGTTTCCTTCTCTTTTCTAGGATCAAACAACAATAATGGATTTGTTTCTTTCCTTACCCACGAGTGAATTATATTCCCTTGATCTGTCGCATATTATCTAGTTCTCATTCCTTTGCACATAACTATTTTTATCTTATTTTTTTTTCCCATGCCTCAACTACCATCATCTGTATGTTTGTGCTCCTCTTTTCCTACCATATTTCTATCAACTATGGACAATCCTTTGTCACATGGTCTAGTGCTCTGCAATAAATAAATGTCATGCATGGATTTGGGAAGCCACGCTCTAAATTTATGGGATGATTACAATTGTAACATATAATATGTCCAGCTCCTTGAATAAAACCTCTTCTTCCTAGGCCTTTGAAGCCTCCTTTGCCTCCTTTATTATAACCTCCTCTCAGAGTATTAAACTATGGGGCTCCTCCTTTTTCCTCTTCGCCTTGGACTCTATAAGCATATGTAATGCACCCTCTCATCAGGTCCAATGTGTGACAATCTTTCTCATCGTGTCAGACAGACTTGAAAAAATTGCAACACAAATTCCTCGCAATTCTCTAGTATTTCTACATCAATGAACAATTATGAGTGTGGTGACCCACCGTCTTGAAAATTTCACACCATAACCCTAACAGATTTGGGGCTTCTGTATTCAATTATTGTTGGAATGTTGTACACTCATATTTTTGATGGGATTATTTTTTACAGGTGATACACCAGACTCCCTCACGCTTTTATTTTCCTTTCCTAATATCTTGTAACTGAATAGTCATTGTGACTAGTTGTGACTGAACTTAATCCATCCCCCTGATATTCTCTCATACAGAGGATGCTTCCAATTTCATCACAATTTCCAAAGCTTCCAACTGCATCACAATCTTATGTTGCATCAAAGGGCAGTGTATATGCCGAAATAAACATACAATGAACCATTCTTTGTAATGTTCATCCAAAATATGGAACATTAACCGATATTTCAATATCTTCAACCTTTGGTCATAGTCCCATAATGATTCATTTACTATCTGCTTAATTTCCTTGATCTCAGTAATGCACTGTGACTGTGACTTTGGCTTCTAGAATTCTTTCAACAAGGCTTGTATTACCTCTGCCAATGTTCTCATCTCACCCAAAGGTGTAGTATTATGATATTTCATATACCATAATAGTGCACAATCTTTGAAGGTTGTTTCCAACTGTACAATATTCACATCATCATCGTAGACATTCTTCACATTCCATATCGTGTCACAAATGAATATATGTTGTTTTCGATCTTTTGATCTAGCCCCTTGGAAGGGAGACATCCTTAAGGTGGGATCTACCCTCTCCAGCATATGTTTGCGGTATTCTTTCCTGGAAATACTAATTGATTCTGACTTGTCATACTACTTCCACTACTTTGATTGCTTCCACTACTATCTTTACTTCCTCCACTAACTACAATTGACAAAACTTCTGATCTTACCTCAGTTATTGGTGACGCACATGGGGTCATGGATTTGACACAGAGTTCGATCTGAGTGGGATCTTCTTATACTAGACTAATTTGATGGATCTTTTATTCTATGCATAGACTCCCTTTGATATGGAATATGTCACTAGTGTCTCTTTCCTCATTCTCATTGTGTTTCCCTTCTCTCTCATCCACAATCCTCTTCTAATTCGGTCTAAATCTCTCACCACTACACAATACTCCAATTTCTTCGTTAGTTGCACACTCGTATTCACTTGGCATCCTCATCCCATCTATTCCTCATTCCTTCTTTTCATCCCTTTCACATTTAGATCATTCCTTGGTCATCCCCCAATTCCCCTATGTGCACAAAGGTGCTTAGAAATCATATTCCATTGTCATCACTCCTTTGTCGCACAACAACATCTTAATCCATGTAGATATTGACTTCAGGTATCTTCCACGTGGTCCATTGAATAATTATCTTTTAGCAGCATTATACGACTAAGTAGAATCTATGGAAAATTAAGTAATGTAACCTCCCATCACACTATCCAACCAATAGTCAACTGCGTGTGATGTCTTATTTCTTACTGAATTAACTTATCGAATAATTTAGGAGTCCAATTCCTTTGAACCACAGTTCGATATCTTTCAATATTTCAATAAATATTTGGATCTACTCTGTTATCACATTCGGAAAGATAGTGAAGAAAATTTCATGCAAATATATAAAAACATACATTTGTAACCATTCTTTTGTGTTGACCCATGGATTATGATTATGATCTACTACAAACTCAATATCTTTATTATTCCACCATTCTCCAATATCCTCCTTAGTGGGCCTCCACATCCCCCTCATTCGCATATCCTGGTCCTCACAACATAACCATTTGTTGGTGCGCAGTGGGTAAACATGTGTTTAATCATTAATTCACCAACAAATCCAAAGATACTGGCCCTTTAAAAATTACTTGCAAGTAGGTGAAGCCTCACCCGAAGTACCTATAGGGACTACAGGAACCAGGTTTCTGCAAACATGGGGGGATATGAGGCATTCATTCCTTATTGTTTACTTAACATTCATTCATATTTTCATTCCATGAAACCATATCAGTGCTACGATCTATGACATATTCATCTAACCATTCCTCATATGTGCAGAACCAGTTAATAGATATAACATATATATATTAACCATTCATCGTGGTTGGCATTAAATGGAATAAGAAAACACCTCATCATAGCATGCACATTCGAACACAAGAATTACCCTCGTTCACCCTAAACTAGGTTACATCCACAATCGTTGGATTCTTATTCATTAATTCATAATATCCATTGCATTCATGTGCATTGACATAAATATTCAGTAAAAACTAAAACCTTCCCAAGGCATTCTATGTTGCAATGCACACATACCTCTCTATTGATCTTCAACTCAACTTATACTCAAGAACTCAACAAAAAAATTCGACAATATGAACCACTATACAAATCTTCACCGATCACACACTCTCCTCTTTAAGCTCTCTATATTTCCTTCTACCCAAAATCCATTACATATTTGTTGTATTTTATTAGGGTTAATCTCGTTACAACATGGTTACAAAGTGAAAAAAATGTCCCAAAACTTACTAACTAACTATCTTTTCTTGTGCACTGACTCCTGATAATGTACTAGCTTCTTTCCACGCACGCTACACCTTTTCCAAAATTTCATGTGATCCGCTTCTACGTGATTCCCAAAACTTATCCAAAATAGCCTGCTCTAACATGGTGCTTCTCATTTATGTGTGCACACATGTGCTTCTCATTTATGTATTTTCATCAGTGCTTCTTATTTATGTGTGAGCATCGGTGTGTCTCATTTATGTGTGTGCACCAATGCTCATCATTTATTTGTGTGCACTAGTTCTTCTCATTTATATGTGTTCGCTGGTGCGTTTTGACAATAAAAGCACTAGAAGAAAAAAACCTCCACTACAACCTCTGCCTGCCCAAATTTTTGTATTTATATGGAACATCCATTAAAACCTTTTCTTAAACCTCCACATCCAATAGAGGAGGTTGTAATGGATGGGTTTTTGAAAAAAAATCCAAATTTTATAACTCTAAAAACCTCTGCAAAAGCCTCCACTAGAATGTGTTCTCCTTGTAGTGCAACTAGACCATTTTACAGGGTTTTAATAAAATAGTAGCCAAAGATTCCAAGAAGCGAAATTTCATTCCTTATAACATCTAAATAAGGAATCATGGTCTAATGAACTCTAAATAAGCTATAAAAATGGTTAATGCAATGTTAGAGTACATATTTCCATAAGGACAATTCCCAAGGCATGATCTTTTGGGATTAGTTTCCAAGCATAGTATTAGGGTTTCAATAACATGGCCTTGTTCCCATGAACAATGGAATCATAAGATGACATACAAGAATTAAATTTCATTGGATGAATTTCTATTGAGGCTTAACTAAAAATATTTTATCCCCACTCATAGAATGACCTTAGATGAGTAGATGGAAATAATCAAGAAAAAATTAGTGGATACTAAAAGGTTGTTGAAGAAAGAAGAGGAATATAGGAAAAAGTTGAATAGGAAAAATGCAAACAAGAAGAGAAACAAAGAAGCAAAGTTGAGGAAGAAAGAGAAAAGAAAGAAGAAGAAGAGATACTTAAGATAGAAGTTGAGAAATTGAGGAAAGAATAAGAGAAAAAAATCAATGAGGAAATAGAAAAAAGTGAGAAGGCCAAATTGGAGGCTGAGTAAAGAGAAATATTGGCAGTTGAAGCCAAGAAGAAATAATAAGAAAATAAATTTGAGTACGACAAAATATATAAAATGGAAAAATGTAGAGAAGAATATGCAAGAATCTTAAGGGATAATTAGGAACTATAATCTATAGGTGAACCATCAAAACAATAAATAGAAAAAGTTGGGCCACCTCCAAGTAATGTTATTGATCTAACCATGGAGGATTTAATCATCACAAAAAAGGGGTACAGGTAAAGAAAAAGAGATCAAGAAAAAAGATACAAAAATGGAGAAAATATCTACACCTAGTAGCTTAGATAACACTTTATCCTAGGGATATCACAACATCCCATACCCCATTGAGGATGTGGAAAATTTGGAATTAATAGCATAAATAAGAGAAGGCAAAGTATCATCAAGAAGACTCAAAGGAGGAAAAGAATATATTTGGATAACACAATCTCATCAGGGATGATTTTAAGGATGGAAATTTATTTTAAAGTGTAGAAACCTTGGCGAATCTTACTAATCCTTCATATGCCAACTATAAATGCTTGGCGATATTTTTGTAAAAATATTCAAATTTCTAACGATTTTATATAGTTTAAAACAATTTGGTGATTTTCAAGGTAAAATTATTTTATCTTATAGAATTTGGGCGAATCATTTTTAGAAAAGAAAATCTTTTTTGGGGAAAAACCATGGAAAATTATCCCATGAGCAAAATTTATCCCCTAAAATCATCCCTAAGTCTCATGCACAAAAGAGAAACAAATTTTTCACACTAAGAGAGACAAATTGACTAGATTACTCTCTGCAGGGTTAGTGATTACTCATGATACCCTTGAAAAGGCATAGTATGAAGCATCTGATCTATAGAATTTAGAAAAGAAGATTACCTTATTAGAAAATCAGGTCAAGTATTATAAATCTACACAAGGTTTGGTTTCATTTTTACAAGTCATGTATTAGAAGATGACCAAGTTCAAGTACAAATCAAAAAATATTTATATACCAAATTATTTCATCTGCAAGATTTGAGTTTGCAATTTTCAATTTTGTATAAGGAAAACTTGATTTGGAAAGAAAAACAAGGAAAGACACAAGATCAAATAGAATTTATTCAGTAGATTCAGAAGAAAATGGGTCATGAAGATCATAATGTAAGGTTGCTAAGTAAGACTGAGGTGTATGAAATTAAATAAGACATAGCATATTGGAGTGAATTGGCATGCAAATATCAAAAGTTGGAAGAGGAATGGATGGCATGCATAAAGATTCGGGGTTTCATAAAAGATGTTAATACTCAATGCCAACTTCCTTCACTTGATCCTCCAGAAAGATTTTATCCAATGGGCCCAGTATTGGACAAATTTGAGCACATAATATAGAAGCATGAATTGAAAGTATGAAATGTAGTAGTCACAAAAAAATAACATCTTCAAAAGTTTCTCAAGGAGTAAATGAGAGAAGCCACTAAATTAAAATGTGCATTCCCAAAAATATATAAAAATATCAAAATGTTTAATATGGAATTTCCAATTTTGGAGGAGCCTCGAAGACAACATACTTCCCCACGTGATAATTTATGTAATATGTTTTTTGAACAATATTAAAAGCATTATGAGGTATTTAGAGAATCAATCCAAAATTCACCTAAGGGTTGAGTTAAAATTGGTTATTATAACCATTTTTGAAATTGTATATAAAGTAGAATTTAGGAAGAAAGAAGGGATTTTTTATAGTATGAATTTTAAAGGAGTATTGTAAGAGAAATATTTATAGTACATTGATTAATGAAGAATCCAATCATTCGCCAAATCGATTTTGAATAAACAATATTGTTTATGTGAATCAATTGATATGGACTATGTTTCAACTTAATCTTTGCGTGGATTTGTTGTAATACTTTTCTTGTTGTATTGCAAGATATCTTGACACCATATTCAGAGTTATTTCAATTCATTTTCTTCAACCAAATCTCAAGCATTTTTTTGTGTTAGAATAGATTTATATTCTAGAAAGTTTTATTGTTTAAATTTCATAATTTAATTAGAACTATTTCTTGGAAGTTAAAGGATTAACAATCATCTTTATTCTAATTGTGATTTTTAACTCTCAAAACAACATTTTTCTGTCTTTTGAAATAGTCATTAGAAATATTTATATATATTGTTTATTAGTCTTCAAAAAACTAAAAGAACATATTGTAACACATTTAAATCACATTGAAATGTTATCTTTCAATTAATCCGAAGTGTTCTTCCATTCCAAACAAGGGCATGTCTAATTAGGATTCTTCACTAGGATTAACCCCTACCGTTGGCACCCGGGTATTTTTCCCTATCAATGCCATGGTCATGTGTTATATCTTTCAATAATTTTTTTATCTCCAAGGGTATTGTGATCTACAAAATATCGTGGATATTCCACTAGAATAGTTCGTCACAACAGATCTTATAATATTTTGAAATCTTAGACTATGCAAACTAATTTTCCTTAGATCACAGATTCTTTAATTACTAGCTTTGCTTGAATTTATGAAATAACTAAAATATGAAAATGAAAGAAATGAGAAAAATAAAACACCATACACACACGAATGAACACAAGATATATCCTAAGAAACCCAATATGGGAGAAAACCCATCCAGTTATGGAAATGAAAATACAAAGAAAGAGACACTCACTATGGAGTTTCCTTCGATAGTGTGGCCTATATGGCTAATAAGAAATATTTTCCTCCTCTATTATGCTCTTAAAATACCACTTCTATATGCTCTACTCAAATATGGAACAAATGCAATGCTAAAGAATGGAACCCTTTCTCCTCTTAGTGGCCTGGTATTTAGCATATCACGATAGCCATATAGGGTTAGGGTTTTGACTTCCTCAACCCTCAATTAATGATAATGTTTGGACCTTCTAGAATATTATTGAAATTCCACACATGGATAGACCCACATGTGTGAGTAATAGGGTTTTTCATGGCATCCACTCATACCATGGTGGTCAACAAGGTGGGTCAACTTGTGGGAGGCATAACTTTAGCATATGAGCTCTGATTGAGGTGATTGTTTCACCCTTGGAAAGGTATCAGTGTGTAGAAAAACATCAAGGATGTGGGAAAAAGTTACAAATAATATAACCCCCAAAAATTTCATTTAATTCCTCAAAATGGCTTTGAAACGTTCCAAACCCCAATTTTCCAATTTGGGAACTACCCCTAAAATGGCCCTGCAAGTTGATTTCTCCAATTTTTCCACCCAGAAAGTACCAAGATAGATGAAAACTTATATGATTATCTATTCTAAATAATACTGACTCTAATAATTTCTCATGGTTTTTTGTAAAAATTTATGTCGTACCATACAAAAATGTCGATTGGCTCCTTCTTGTGTAGTTTTTGAAATAATTCTCCAATTTTCTTTCCCACCAATTGATTATCTCCTTCTAACTTAACATTTGTGCATACATGCATCTACTGTAAAATGTTTGTGTCTTGCATCAATACTACCAAAAATGGAACCAATGTTGTAATCTAAGTGTTACACGTGATTTTGGTCATCTTGGTGATATATTAACAATGGTGTATTCAAGTTCCCAACAAGGACTTTTTGCCTGAGGAAAGTGGCCCTTGTATCTTTCCAAAAACATACTTTTAAAGTGAGTTCGCAGGCTACCTATAGCCTAGGGTGCGAGAATCCCTCATTCTCATAGGCCACCTACACTTAGGGTGTGAAATTCTCGCAGTTTACTCCATACACAGGGTGCGAACTTGTTTTTAAGCTTGGAAAAGAGAAGAGGTCTCGGGGATTCTAGAAGGGAATCTTCTAGAAAATGAGTTGGCATTCGTATGGTTGTCATTTTACTGACTTCTCAGATTTGATGGGATCATCCTCATCCATGTAACCATCTCTCCTTCTCCTATATATTGAAAGGTTTCTCATGGAAAAGGTTAAGCAAGATTGAATGAAGAATTGGTGAAGGAATTGTGTGAAGAACAATGTTGTGATAGAAGCTTGGAGACTCTAGTTGGTCTATCAAGAGGAATTGGATCTTCTTCATGAAAGTACAGAGAAAGTGTGTGTGTTGGAACCAAGAGTCACTGAAAGGAAGCTTGTGACATCAAGGCAATCAGGTTGTGTCTTCTACTTTCAATTAATATGATACAGTGGCATGTCCCTTTCCCATAAAGTCACTCTTACTTTATTGTGTAATTCCTTGATCATATGCATAAGTTGATGTCGAATACATTTTTATATCTTCACTTTGGTTGGTTTGTGTTGTCTTGTACTTGACCTCACGAGAGAACCGGAGTGAAGCGGGAGCAACAGAGACCTAAGGAAGCGATATAAAGGTATGTCACTTATTCCTCTCTATTAGCAGATTCAATGACTACAACTTAGGGAAAGAGTCATGTCCTATCCTATTTTGTTCTAGATCCAGATCGATCTAAGGAGATCTGTTAGTGTCCGCACCTACCAATTAGTCTAATAACACTAAGGGATTACGTTGGAATCTAGTTACCAACAGTTCAACAATTAATCATATTATATAAGCTATATTTTACAAAACATACACACATAGATTGGGGGGGTAGTCTTTATTGATCCTTATAATACTCTCTTCTAGTTACAATTATATATGATTATGTATTGATATTGTTACATAGATGGGAGGTATTTATAGATGTTGTAACTACCTTTGTTAGTCGATCGACTCAACTATTTAATTAAATATACATTTATACTTTCAATCGACTATTACTATTACATTTATAATCACTCACTGGCCTAGTTGACTAGGATCCTACAAAATCCCTTCTTCTAGATTGCAAGAATAGGCTCCATATTCCACCACCTCTTGGGATGATTCTTTAGGAATATCATTAGTACAAGTGGATGATGGATAAAGGGACAACAAGTTCCTCATGCTACCATGAATGTGAAAAGATACCTCCTCAAATCCTATGAGACCCTAAACTATACCTGTGTCGTTGTCTTTATTAGTTATTGTCTTCTCATAGAATCCGACTACATGTCCCTCCTTGAGGGGGAGGAAATATATGTTGGAATTATTGTCATTAATTTCAAAGGATTAATGATGTCATTAATGTCATATTAGGGCATTTAAATACACACAACATTTCCAAGACTAATATATATATATATATATATATATATATATATATATAATATAATATAAAATAAATGGGTGCATGTGAAAAAGTAAAAAGTAAAATGGTGGTTTCAAACCCATGGGTTTGGAGTATTTTCCCATGGTATTTGGGGTATTTTCCCATGGTATTGGGAATTAATTATTTAATTAATGGACATGTCCCATCATGAAGTCTTATGAAAAATTATAAAAGAATATAGTACTGAGAGAAAGTGTTTTGGTGCAAGATGTAGTAGCATTTGAAGAAGTGGATGAGCAAAGATTGAATATCATTCCAAAAGGGAAGGGTTGTGAAATTAGTTTTAGGTCACCTTGGAGTTTTCGTGATAACGGTTTTTCTAGGATGTTTCAGACCTTGAAATTCTAAAGATATAGAGGATAACTCTTAGTGTACATGTGTTAAATATTTGATATTTCAGTTTGTTATACTTTTGGAGATATTCCCTGTGGAAGTTAGGGTTCCTAAATGCTCCTAAAATTTGTTTCAAATGGATCATCTTGGCACTTTCACTATAAATTATTTTTTGGGATGTTTCATACCTTGAAATTTTGTAGAGATAGATGAGTGATTTTTGTGTACATGTAAAAAATTCAGATGTTGGTTCACTATACTTTCAGAGATATTCCCTATGGAAGTTAGGGTTCTTCAATTCTCATGAAATCAGTTTCAAACAGATCAGTTTGGCATTTTCACTACAACTTATTTTCTAGGACTCTTCAGACTGTGAAATTTTTATAGAACAAAGGATGCATAAAGAAGTTCCTCAGATAAAAATTTCATATGTTGATTCATTTTAATTTATAATATATTATTTGTGGAGTTAGGGTTTCTAAATGGTCCTCATATCAGTTTCAAACAGGTCAGTTTGGAATTTTCCCTATAAATTATTTTCCAGGACTCTTCAGACCATGAAATGTTTACAAAATGAAAGAGACATACAGAAGTACCTCAAGTAAAAAATTCAGATTTTGGTTCGTTGTACTTTATGAGATATTCTCTATCAAAGTTAAGGTTTTTGAATGGTTCTGAGATCGATTTCAAAACAAGTCAGTTTGGAATTTTCACTATAACTTTTCAAGGAATCTTCAAACTGTGAAATTTTTACAGAACAGAGGAGACATACAGAGGTACCTCAGGTAAAAATTTCATAATCAAATTTGAAAAATTGGATACGTGGCATGTTGTGCAAGTTCTCACTTGGGAAGAGACCCAAGACAACAATATTTGGGAAAGTTTTCATTTGCAAATTCAAATTTGGTTAGACTTGGTAAAGGAAGAAGTAGTGAGAAGACCCGGTGAAGGCAGATGTACTAAGTAGACCTAGTAAAGGCAGAAGTCATGAGAAGAATTGGTGAAGGAAGAAATAGAAAGTAGACTCATTGAAGGTTGGTGCACCTCAGATATTGGCATCCCTTGCTAAGTTGGTGCTTAGCGGTGGGGATTGGTGTCTCTAGTAGATTGGTTTTTATGAATATCTATAAGATATTGGTGTCTCTTTCTAAGTTGGTGCTTAGCAGTGGGGATTTGTTTCTACGAATATATGTAAGAGATTGGTGTCTCTTTCTAAGTTGGTGCTTAGCAATGGGGATTGGTGTCTCTAATAGATTGGTGTCTATGAATATTTGTAAGAGTAGGTTAGTTCCTACCAACATTTGTACCAATGGGATTGGTGTCTCCAGTAGGTTGGTGCCTACAAATATTTGTAACAACAGGTTGATGCCTACAAATATTTGTAATAGTAGGTTGGTGCCTAAAAATAATTATAAAGAGAATGTTTTTTGTTTTCTCTCGAAAGGGTTTCCATGTAAATCTTGTGTTCTATGTTATGTGGTTAATTGATATCATATGGGATTGTTTTCTTCTGGTTGATGAATGTTTGAAAAAGTAAAAAAAATTATTATACTAATTCACCCCCCTCTCAATATAAGTGTGTGCTCAACAATTGGTATCAAAGTGAGTTCCTTCGGAAATGGTTTAACCATTAGAAGGTAGATCTCAAGAGAACACATGGTCAGTTAAGAAGGTTTCTCCACAAAGAGACATCATTTGTTTGACAGGAAAAACTATTCCTTCTGGAGCATAAGGATGTGAACCTATTTAAAGGCTCTTGATTTTGATATTTGGAAATCAGTCATGGATGCAGTATACATGGACATTCCCAATTCGTATGGCGAAATTTTTGACCTCCCTACACCAAGTAAACTTATCAAGGTGTAGGGGGGTGTCTAGAAAATGCAATCCTAGAATGCAAAGTTCCAAGAGAAATTGAAGAGAACCCCACAATCATACCAAGTGGAATTGAATAATAAGATTGGTGTCACCAAAAATTTGTTTAAGCAAGGAAAATCTTGCATGAAAGGATTCTCAGGGGTGTTCGACTTTATCTTCTAGATCTGGACTCACCTGCAAAATGCCCCAAAAATAAGTACCATTGAGTACCACATATGCGCATGGGAGGTGCATATAAATGAAAATAAATAATCACTTTCCTCTCTCCAGCCTGCAATGTGCAAAGAGGCCATGACAGAAATATCTGGTCTCCATTGAAAAATCACATCTACCCAAATCAAGAAATAGACATTGTCTTTCATCGTGTTGAAAGCACAAGAAAAGATTTATTAGCACTACTATGTTCTCGTAGATGCACAGCGAAAGGAAGCCTCAGTGATCATGTTGGATGTGCAGATCAAGCCTGCCCCTAGGTCCACCACACTAGAAACAGTCGACAAATTTTTACAAATTATGAAGGAACTAATGGAGTCATTTGATCGATCTGACTAGGAGTTCCAGGACTTCATTTCCCAACTATGCCAAAGGTACCACCCATCACCTCCGGTGCATCACAATTAGGTTCATTGGCTCAATGACGAGCCAAATAATAGTGTTGGGGGTCTGTTGGCACTGTGTTTTTGGCAATACAATGCACGCTAGTGCCACAAGTTTTGGAAATTGATGTTTGTGCATGCCACAAGTTTTGTACCTTTTCAGCGTCAATATTCACCGCATGCCAAATAGTCTCTATTGCACCAATGCCAACCATTTTGTAGCACACATGTTGACTCTGGTACTGTGCAAAGACCTATATAAAATCATGAGTGTATATCTAGTCATCAAAGATCAATTATAATGATTAGTATGTAATCTCCCCAACTAGGATAAATAGAAAAAATATGTTTGTTATCCAAAGTATTGTTTCTCTTTGTGTGATTTTATCAAACACTTTGCATTAAGGCTATTGAAAAAGTCTTACAAATGGTTTGCATATGTCACTAATATAGGAATATTGTCAAACATATTACATGCACCCATTACACACAAAATAGAGGATATAACCATGACATCTTATTATGTTATGGAAATCCAAATCACAACAATACAAAGAACTTTATTGGTTGTAACAATAGCTGCAAAACCCTCCTAAACACAGATCTACTGGCTTCAAGTTAGTTTCAATATCTACTAACAGATAACAAAAAATAAACTTGGTAATGATGCCAAAATATCCTTAAAAGGTGATGTGTCTTCCCCTCGACTGTCTAATGGTTTTGTAACTTCAAATCATAAATATCCTATTTGGATGAGGGTGAACAATAGTCAGGGCCTCACAAGACGAGTCTAGAAAACAAGTGGGGCCTCGCAAGACACCCTGTACTTAACCCATGGGATTGACCCCTGTCACAATTTCCCTGAAACTCTCCTGGTAACTACAAAATCTATGATCGTCCTCCTTCGGAAAGTTTTGTCAATCCCATGTGCAAGATTATATACCTCCAAAATCCCTCCAAGATGATTCCAAACACAAAATGAACTCAAGTGAATATCGCAAGTGGGTCCTCCTCCTTGTCTATCTAGGGTGGGTATTGCACTATTGAAACTAAACTACAATGGAATCGTTTTCCAAACCCTAGAAAAACCCTTGGCTCAAAGAGAACTTCAACAAGAGATCAAATCATAATGAGGAAGGGTAAGTTATACCCTTCCTTTATGCTTCTCTGAAGCCTTCTATATCTTTCTCCTTTTTGAACAAATAAAATATGACCATTATTCTTTTTTAATATTTACTTAAACATTAAAAGTGACTTTTAATGCTTAAGTAATAAATAATTTATCTTTTTACTTAATTTCACTTTAGAATGTAACATATCCTAGCTAGTGACATTAAATAAACCGCCTTGACTCCATTTTGCTTCATTGAATATGTCCTACAGGATTCATATAAGCTACTAAGTCATCCCCCATTATGGTCAATTGGAAGGGGACATTACATTCCTCCCTTCTTGAGATTAATTTTCCTCAAGCAACTCCAAGTCATCATGTTGTAAGATCTTCTCTCCCTCCCAAGTAGCATCCTTAGCAGGCAAACCTCTCTATATGACTAGGTACTCCCTAATGTATCTTCTCCTCAACCTCCTCTCCCTAACATCAAAAATATTCTCATGGATCAAAACCAACTATCCTTCCTCATCTAGTGGAGGAAGATCTGTTGAAGTGGTGAACTACTATCCCAACACCTTCTTGAGGTAGGATATGTGGAAGAGATTATGGATCCTTCTACCTATGGAAAATCCAACTCATATGATACCTATCTGACTCTCCTACTCACCTATAGGGTCCATAGAAGCAGGGATTCATATTTTTTATGCCCTTCTTCTTCAATGAATATTGTTTGTAATCTTGCAACCTGAGAAACAATAAGTCCCCAACCTCAAAGTTGGGCTCCATTTTTGCCTATCTGCATATATCTTATGTTGATTCTAGGTGACCTATAAGTTATCCTTCAATACTCTCAAGATGTCTTGGCTCTCCTACAAACAATATTTATCCTTGGGAACCCTGCCCTCCCCAAATTCCAAATCCAAAAACGATGGGGTATCATATCCATACAATGCCCTGAATGGACTTATCCTTATGGAAATGTGATAAGTGGTGTTATAACAGTGTTCCTAGAGATGAAACCACTTTATCCCTTCCATATGCTTCCCTGAAACATAGTTCTGTAGATATCCCTCAATCCACTTGTTCATGATCTCTTTTTTTCTATCTATATGAGGATGATAGTTGGTTCTAGGTGTCAATTCCATCCCTAGTAACTCGAACAGATCCTGCCAAAATGTGTAGAGGAACCTATTGACTTGAACACTAACTATGTATCTCAGAATGCCATGCATCCTAAACACCTCCCTGAAGAATATGTCTACCACCTGAGATGTGTTATACTCTAAAGGGATGGAAAATAAGTGTGCATACTTGCTCAGCCTATCCACCACCACAAAGATACAATCCCTTACCTATACCTTTGGAAACCCTATAATGAAATCCATGTAAATTCTCTCCCACCTATGCTCTAGAATAGAAAATGGTTGAAGAGTAGCTACATGATGTGTAAGCTTCAACTTGTTATGCTAAAAATTCATTCACTCCCTCACAAATTGAAGAACAACCTTCTTGAGACCCTTCGAAGAGGATTTCACCCTCACTTTCCTATACGTATTCAGAGATCCCGAGTGCCCTACAGTGGTGTGTCATGTACTACCCTTAGAATATTATCCTTGAGTGTGGACTCATGAACAAAATAAATCCTTTCTTTGTAGTAGATGATTTCATCCACTAACCTATACTTGTCATCCTGAATAATTCCCTCCATCATCTCACAGGAAAAGGTATTCTTGGAGTATTCCACCAAGAGAATGGAATTCCAACCTGTTGAGATCTCTTTTATGGAGAAGGTTTTAGGTCTTCTGGATAGGGCATCAGCAACTGTGTTCTTCTTTCCCTTTACATACTCGATGTTGAAATCATATTCATGCACCTTTCTCATCCATTTTTGTTGCCTCTCATTTGGGTCTCACTACTCCAAGAAGTATCTCAGGTTGTTGTTGTCAATCCTAACCACAAAGCATCCTCCCACTAGGTATTGTCTGAATTTGGCCAATGCATGCATGATGGCCAACATATCCTTATCACAGATAGGATAGATCTTCTCTAGTTCCCTCAGCTTCCTACTCTTGAAATCTATGGGGTGTATATTCTGCATCAACAAAACTCCTATCCCCTCATCAGACGCGTCCTGCTCCAGTACAAATGGTTGTGAGAAAAATGGAAGTGCTAACATTGGGAAAGTGCTCATCACCTTATTCATTTTGTAGAATGTTTAATGTTCTTCCTCTGACCATCTGAATCGTCCTTTCTTGGTGAGGTCAATCAATGGTGCACCCAACTATGAAAATCCTTTCACAAATCACATGTAATTGTCTCATATCCCAAATAACACATGCAACTCCATAAGTGATCCATAGGTGGGTCAATCTAAAATAGTCTGGATCTTCTCTTGATGCACCTTCACTCCTTCAACACCGATCACGTGCCCATAATAAATGATTTCTATCATCCCAAATTTTAACTTTTTCTCCTTGGAAAATAGTGATTTCTCCTCCATAATGTTGAGAATCTCATCCACATGATTCAGATGTTCCTCCCAAGTCTTGTTATAGATCAGTAGATAATCAAATAACACCAATAAAAAATTCCTCGACTGCTTGTTGAATATATGGTTCATGCATGACAATAAGGTGGCTAGTGCATTAGTCAGCCCAAAAGGCATGACTAGAAACTCATAATTTTCATAGTGACATCTGAATGGTGTCTTATGGATGTCCTCCTCTCTAACCCTGATATGGCGGTACCCTAATCTTATATCAATATCTAATAAGTACACCTCTCCATGTAGTTCATCTATCATCTCATCAATCTGGGGTATCAGGTACATGTTCTTGATGGTATTCATGTTCAATTCCCTCCAAACAGTGGACATCCTCATTGTCCCATCCTTATTCTTTACCAACATTATTAAAGAATTGAATGGACTTGAGATAGTCCTAATGTGTCCCATTTCCATCAATTCCTCTATGGCCTTCTCTATTTCATCCTTGAAATTATTCAGATGTGTATATGGCATAGTAATTATGGGCTTGGCCCCTTCCTCTAACTCAATGACATGCTCAAATCCCCTGTCAGAAGGTCTCCCTACTGGTAGTGGCCCGAAAATCTTATCATGTTTCCCAATCAACTCCTATATATCCACATGGTAACACTGGCAATCCTAGGATGGATTTTGTGCGGTAATCAAACACTTTGTTATGCATTCCACATCACCGTGTCTAAATATGCCCTCCATACATTTGTTCAACACAACCCTAATAGATTCTAATGACATGCCTCTCAAAATAAATCATTGGCCCTATGATTCCATGAACTCCATCCTCATAATATGATAGTTCATCTTGAAGTCTCCCACCAAGTACAACCATTGGACAATAAATACCACATTGGTATCTTCTACCTCCACTACATAGAAATCACTGATCATTGTATAGTTTCCCAATGTCGCCTTCAATCCCCTGATCCTCTTAGTACAAGTTATGTTTTACCCGTCTACTACAACAACATTAAATCCCTCAAATGCTTTGGTAGGGATCTACCTTCTGGCGATTAGTGCCACATCGATGAAGTTGTGGGTGGCCCCAACATCGATCAGTGTTGTAACCATCTACTCCTGCAAAATACCTCTAATCCTGAATGTATAGTACCTAGGGACTTCTAAAAGTATGGAAATCACCAGTCTTATGACCCCCGCTTGCAATGGTGCATGATCTATAATCTCGAGGTGTGGTGTCTCATCATTGCTCTTTCCACTATATTGTATGTGGTGGGTCTCTTCCTTCTTGTCATCTTCTTCGTCGGAAAGTAACTCAATATAGTGGACCTTTCCTTTTCCCATACATTGGTGGCTTGACTCCCAAGGTTCTTTGCAACTATAGAAAAGCTTCTTCCTCCTCAGTTCTCTCCAAGTCTACTCATCCATCTTGTCCTTCCTCCTCCATGTCTTTTTGGGAAGATTTGTTTCCTGACCCTTCCATGGAATAAATGGTTTTAACGGTGCCTTATTGGATGTTTTGTCTTCCATATCTTGAACCTTCATGATGGAATCATGTAGTGTGGTTGTTCTTAAGGCCTTCACCCATCCTCTCAAGGGCTCAGCTAGACCCCCTATGAACAGCATCACCAACTGTGGTTGAGAAATATATGTCACCATAATTGTCATCCTCTGAAAATATGTGATGTATGCATATGGTGTACCTATCTACTTCAACTATGACAACTCCCTGAAGTGGATTTTAGGATCCTTCTTGTCGAACTTGTCCATCAATCCCTGAGTAAATTCCACATATGAAGTGATGTTGGTGTGCCCTAATGTTACCATCCCATGATACCACCTTAGCTTCTCCCTCAAAGTTAAGGGTGGCATACTTAATGGCTTCTTCCTCGGTCATTGGGTTAAGTTGGAGGTAAGTTTCCAACTTTTGTACACATGCTCTGGCTAAGCTCTTAGCATACTCGTCAAAACATGGGATAGTCGGCCTGCCCACCTTGCACATGAGATCAAATTTATATTGGTTCTATGGTGCCCTAGGTTTGTTCCTCTCTTTAAGGTTGTATAAAACCTCATAGGACAATTTCTCACAATTATATTCATCTATCTTCATATACTCCCTGTAAGAAGATTTTATATCAAGCTCATGGCCCGACTTCTCTCGTGCTCTTGTACGCTTCCCTACCAATAATTGTGGTAATAGGGGCCTAGGGATATTTAGGCTCTATCCATGAGATGGGGTATGGTTATTGCTACCCTATGCATAAGTCCTACCTGCCCTATGGCTTCCCTCATAAGGGTTCCCATTGGATACCCCATGATTATGATTTACTTGCATGTTGGTAAGGAATTGTATCATGAAATACATAAATTGTTGTTGCTCGGTGGTCATATGCCATTATCCCTCGGCTATGAACTCCAACAACTGTAAGTTCATATCCTCACCATGATCCCCCATGTTTCCTTCTAGCTCTAACTCTGTTTGATATGCTTCTATTTCTCTTTCTGGTGACTTTCGAAAGGGTTTTCCTCCACATCCTTTCTTCCTAGGAATCAATGTAGTCACAAGTTGGAAGAATCACCATATCTTATATCATTGTAATGTCCCCAACTAGGATAGATATAAAAAATATGCTTCTTGTCCAAAGCATTGTTTATCTTTGTGTGATTTTATCAAACACTTTACATTAAGGTTGCTAGAAATATCTTACAAACATCTTTCATATGTCACTAACATAGGATATTTTCAAACATATTACATGCACCCATTACACATGGAATAGAGAATATAACTATGGCATATTATTATGGTATGGAAATCCAAGTCAAAATAATACAAAGATATTTATTGGTTGTAACAATAGCTGCAAAATCCTCCTAAACACACAAATCTACTAGATACAAGGAAGCTG
>JZKD02S0260262.1:0-20833 GCA_000966675.3 Picea glauca
CCAACACTAGAATCAAGGGGATTAAGGTAACCAGAATCATCAACCCACTAATAATAATGGAGGTAATAAAAATGTTTCAAAACAAGTTCAAGTAATAATTCCCAACCAAAAAAAAGAAACAAATCTCATCTTCATATTAATCACCCTTGCTCTATTGGTGGCATTTATGGACATTATAGCCATCAATGTCCACTTCTACTTGAGTTTCTTTTATTTAAAGAGTCAACTAATAAAGCTTCAATGACACCAACTCAGCCTATACCAAAACCCACCCCAACTTTGTCATCATGTTGAGGGGGTTGGATTCCCAATGATCAACAATAGGGATTAAACCCAAGGATGAGGCACAATTAGTTTCCCCCTATTTGGTATGGAATAATCCTTTGGGTAAATGTTCTGGCCACCATTTGATGAACTTTAATATTTTTTTCTTTCTCTTTTTGTTTTTATTTTATTTAATGTAATGGCTACTTAAGAAAAACTAATATAATTGATTTCAAGAGATTTACCTTACAGGATAACCTAAAGGATCAATAAATAAACAAAAACACAACTTATGATCCTTTTGGAAATAATTTATCCAGGAGATGTTACCAAACAATCCATATCGTAGAGTTGAAAGAGATGAAAATAAAATACTCGAAATTAATTCTATGAGCATTTCAACTAGAAATAATTGAAAGTAAATTTACCAAGGATAAAAATAGTCCAATCAATGTTGTAAGATAACTTATTAGAAATTTAAATTCTTACTAGATAACTGGTACATTTAAGCAATAATAGATTAATCCACGACAAGACTAAATGAATAGAAATTCCTCAACAAACCCACAAAAACACCTTTGCTCCAATCAGATGTTTCAAAATTTGCTTTGAAACAATTCTCTACTATAAATTTCTAAATTTTCCTCAAAGTCAAAATTCCTTGTTCAATCCTTTAATTAGTTATTTTATAGTATCAATGATAATTTAAAAATAGTAGAAAGCAGAAAAGTGTGAAAGTAAAGAAAATTTTCATGTTTCTAAAACTCAAGTGATGTGACAGTTTTTCTTGTTGCATGTTTAGGTATCTTGGCATCAAGACTAGGAGTTCTAGCCTCAACATGTTAGGCATCATGACTATACCATTTCTCGAATATTTCCTCAAACAATCGTTGATGAGAAAAAAATGTTGGTACATGGGAAAATTGAGCCATTTTTTCTCCCGTTTGAATCGCCAAACACATTTCTCTATTTCAAGAGTCATGAAATCCAACTTGGTACATGTTCCAATTTCATTGACTAAGAATTTATGCATGTGGACATATTCTATTGAAGTAATCCCTTTGAGCTCATTTTTGTGTCTCTCAGCCACCTTCTCAAAGTTTTCAACAACTTTATCAAACAATTGAAAGCCCTCTTGTTTATCAAATGTAGGAAAATTCCTATTCATCATAGTTTCATTTACACGCCACCACAAGTCTATACATGCCTTCCATTCTTCATTTTCTCAATACCGCAATGTTGTGGACAATTTCTTCCAATAGTGCAATGACCTATGTATTCTTGCAAGTCCTTATTTTTTCAACATACTAATACCATGCTCTTATTCATTGCAAGCTTTTTGTATTTCCATGATATAGTTGATCTAATCCTACATCTTATCTTGCTTCTCATGCCATTTCAATATATCCTTATGCATAATTGACAATTGCAAATTTTTTTCTTGTAGCTTTGTAACCTTAGCAACGAGGCTCATTATTACCTATGTATGTATGTGATCTTCTTATCTAATATCTTCTTTAAAGTTAATTATAACGTTTAGAGATGCTTTGTAGTAATTCACTTGATTCCTTAAGAACTCAAGTTCCTTGTTCATTTTTTCCACTTCATCTTCATCAACTTTAGCTTTTTCGGTGGTAGCGTAATATATTTCTACTCCCACAGATAAAATCTCACTGAACTTTTCCCTTTTGGTGTCAAGTAAAGGCTCTTCTATAGTGCAGAATATGGCACTATCTACATCATTGCTTTCCAATTTTTCATTCCTCTTAACTATGGCCTACCTCCACCAATTATAGGCAATATATTCTTAGTCAACAATTTCTTCGATTGGATCGAAAATATGTTGATTTCCCCATGAAAACATGTTCTCTAAACTTCTGAGGGTATGGAACTGCTCTATCAAAAATTATTTCCCTTTATCATATATTTTCCCTTATGACGATTTATGAGGTTGATTGGAAACTTCATGCACCCTATGTTTAGTTGTATTCTCTTTATCAATGTCTTCTTCGCGCTTGTCTTCCATTCCTTTATTCTTCGACTCTTTAGTCTCCAAGTCAGAACATTTTCATTAGTTTTGGTTAAATTGATGACCTCCTTGGGTGTGGCCATGGGTTGTTGCTTCTTATTTTATCATTGAGCTTATTCTCTAATGCCTTATTCTATCATAGCTACCTCTTGTCTCTCCTTTACTTCCTCTTCTTCCTTCTTCTTGTTGATATTTTGATGTAATTATAGAATATATTCTTTGTATTTGTATTGGTCAAACCTCGAGAAGGTTATTGTAATCTTATTGTATAAATCAACTCAAAATAAATTATTATTTTATTGTTATCCTTATTGTAAAATTCAAAATAGTCCCTCTTAGGGTTGCATCTTTTAGGGAATCAATTATGTGTATAAATAGATATCTAGTTCCTCTCATTTGTACACACACACAAATCGCCTTCTCTTATGTATTTGGAGCATAGCAGGGAAAGTCTAGTGCGGGAGGTCTTGGTTTCTTGGTCTTTGGTATCTTGGTCTTGGTCTATTTGTGGAGATATATAACATGAGATTATATTGGTTGAAGTAATCTATACTAAAGAATTAATTGTTTGGTTTTCTCCCCCGCAAAGGTTTCCCAGGATATATCTTGTGTTGTATGATTGTTTATATTTCAGTGATCCTATTACATGCAACTGTTAATGAATGTTAAAGAAGATAAATGTAACTTCTAAAATTATAACATAGTATCATAGCAGACTTGAATATAAGTCAATTCACAAATCTAGAAGGAAAAATGAGTTTTTTTTCTTGATAGGAGTGGTTTTCGAACAAGACAAGACTACCAACAAATGCACCCTAGTTGAGCACATCTTTTCCCTAAATCATATCCTTAGAATCAAGAATTTGTGATTTAGGGGCACGATGACTACTAGAACCAAGATTTATGAGAAGCTGGAGTGAGATGAAAACTTCAGATCCTTGTTATTGGATAAATTGGTGAATGTGGACATAAATTAATCTCCCTAGATCCACATGGATCTAGAACAAAACAAGACAGGACATGACGCTTCACCTAAGTTTCTACCATTGAATTTACTACCAAAGAAGGAATGGATGACATACCTTTAGATATCGCTTCCTTATATCCTTGTTGTCCCTGCTTCACTCTATTGCTCTTGTGAAATTAGATCTGCAGTGACACAAACCAACCAAAGTGAAAGCAACAATTGTAGATTCAATGGAAACCTAAACATGTGATCAAGGAGTCATGCAATAAAACGCTAATGATTTTATTGGAAAGAAACATGTCACCGTATCACATTAAGTAAAAGTGGAAGATACAACCAAATTTCCTTGATGTCGCAAGTTCCCTTTCGATGGTTCTTTGTTCCAACACACACATACACTTGCTCCAAATTTGTATGAATATGGTCCACAAAAGCTTGATGGACAAATGGAGGCCTCAAGCATTAGTTGTAACATGATCCTTCACACAGTCTTCATCCTATTCTTTAAGCAATTCTTTGCTCAATCTTGCTTAACCCTTTCCATGAGAAAACCATCATTATATAGGAGAAGGTGATGTCGTTGAAAGGATGAGGATGATCCCACCAAATCAGAGAAGCCAGTAGGATCACAACCATACAGACGCTACCTCACATTATAGAAGATTATCCTTCTAGAAACTTTGTGAACTTCTTCCTTTACTTAGATTCAAATGCCGCTGCACCCTGCCTATATAGAATCTTGTGGAAACCCCATGAGCCAGGCATAGAGAAGCATGCGGAAATCAAGTATTTTTGCACTGTGTACCACTGTCAGCCTATGACGTCATTCTAAAAATATGCCTTGTAGGGGAAGAACTCAATCATTTTCCTCATGAAAAAGATTGTTTTGAGAGCCTGAACACATGGTTATATAGACATCATCAGGGTGACCAAAATAATGTGTAACATAATTCCCCCCAAAGTATGAGGATGGAACTCGTGACAGATGAAATACATTGTAAAATGAATGTGTGTGTCTGGAACAAGGAGCACACCAATCAAGGACTTGAAAATAATCAAGCATCTGCACAATATTATACCATCTCTGAGGTAGGCATTCCCATACTCAGACTACAAATGATTTGACTCATAAATTTCAGTCATGGCCACCAATTATACACTATGGATCCATGTCATCAATATGATACATAGCCACCAAGAATACAATGTGGATCTATGTGTTAACAAACTTGAAATCAGGACATAGCCACGACACATACAAAGTGGATCTATGTGTCAATGCAAATCATAAATACTCCATCGCAACCTGAACCAAGGTGATGAGATCCAGGGTATTCAATCCCATCATTCGTAAGTACAAATCTAACCATGCGATTACAGGTGCTGAAGTCGAACATGGTAGAAACCACTTGATTATCGACCATTGATGAAAACCATTAACAAGTGCGAGATAAATCACCATTGATATAAATGACTCCCAAGGTAACTTAGTAAAATCCAATGAATGTGAATAAATGAGCTGAATTTGAACACTCGAGGGAATCTTTCGATTAGGGACCAATGATGTGAATCCACTATCGAAATCAAAGAAACCTGCCATTGAGGCATGCAAGCTCTAAGGTACTAAAATAATTTCTAAGTCTCGTTCCTGGATAATGAGTTGAAGTCGACAAGAAAAAGACTCATCACAAGAGGCCCTTGAGGTATCCCCCATCAATGACATGAAATAAGTAACAGATTTAGGATATATCAAAGTATGAAAATGATTCGAAACTGACACAGGGAAGGTCGACATGGTAGGAATTGATAATTGCAGATGGATGACTCGAAAGAGGGACTTGTTTAGACTTCTCTTGAACATATGAACGACACGACAATGGTCTTGGCAACATTGACTCAAAGACAATCCAAGATATGGATTTGCAGAAGGTCAAACAAGAGACAAATGGATTTCCCAACCCGAATTCAAATGATGAAAGGGGGTGTCATGTTCAAGAGAAACTATAACTGCCACTAACACAGATACAAAGACACATTTCTTTCCCAAATTCCCCCCCACCATTTATGGCGAGTACCTCTTTATTTTTACACAAGCTATAGGAGGATAACATATGCTTGTTGATGTAATCTCATCCTTCGGATGAGTCCCTTGGAGTATGTTTGACGAACCCTAAGAAGGAGTGGTTCGGTCCCATGTGGGTCTTTCGATGTTTGTTTAACGAGTCCAAAGATAGAAAACTTGGGGGGTTTTCATGTTTATAGAGTTTGAAAAACACGTTAAAGAGAACTCTCTTAGTTCCTTTTTCATAAAGTAATTCGATGAGACTGAAAAGGTGATAAACTATCGCCCATCAAATGTTTTCTTCAAATACTTTTACAAGCGTGAAAAGAACAAGGTCGCTCGGCAATCTTTTCATTTTTGTGGAGTGTGAAAAGAGCTTAAAGGATACTCCATAGGTTTCTCTTTTCATGTTTCTAGAATGAGTACGAAAAAATGACAAAAGTATACTTGGTTGCGTTTTCATTGATTTTTGAGAACGAGAACGAACAAAGACTAGGCTAGAGGTTTTTCTTAAAAACCCTAAAAAGTATTGGTATATGTAACAAACAAAAAAGTGAACCAATAAAAACATCCATACTACATTGTTCAGGACTTTATTCTTTCCACCTGCGAAAAATAAAAGACTCACGGGACCATTAGACCTTTAGGTTATGATAAAATGCATTAAAATAGTATAAAATATTATTAGAAAAAACAAAAAGTGAGATAAATAGGGGTTAAACCTTTTATTGCTATTTCATTTGCATTTCATTCAAAACTTGTCTAGGAACCCTATTTTTACCTCATATGTCGGTTGTCGATTGTGAGAAGCACAGGCTACCATTTAGTAAACAGTCTCCATCAACACGGTAAGCTCATCATCCTCTTCTTTTTCAATGGATTGAAATTCATTTATTTTGGTTAAAATCTAGTTTTTGGATGAGTTTTTTGGCCAGTAAGCACGCGCAGGTGACTAGTATCAAGAACTACAGAAATTAATGATTTCCGTAGGTGCCCTGTGGCTCACATATGGAAACCCTGCACTATACTAAAACTTCGTTTGCGGTGGCCGAAAACCCAAAAATTTACACATGCATTTGCCCCAAAAAGAATTTCAAAATCAACGATTGAAGATGCTAACTTCCTTTTCCCATCCCCATTTAGGTATTTGATTTCCAAAATATGTGAGTGGAGAGAACGGGAACATGAGGATGATGACTTCATGGCCTTGAATGATCCAGGAACCATCAATGCCCTTCGATAGTGTGGATTGTTAAAAAAATTTAAGATCCAGGGCATGAGAGCCCAGCTGAGGTTACTAGAATACCTCGTTCACATGTGGGATGTAGACCAGCAAGTGTTTCATGTGGGTGTCCATGTTATTTCCTTGGATATCAAAGACATTTACTTCTTGATGGGGTTAGCCCGTCGTGGATCACATGTGACCTTAATAGGAGGTCGAGGTGGTGGTCTACTGATGAGCAAATACATCTATCGATATTGTAAACCTGAGGCCAAAAGACGCAAAGGTAAGGTACTCATCAGAGGCGTTCGGGATTTAACTCTCCAAACCATCCTTTTTACCATTGCGCGTATGGTGGGAAGTGCATCTCCGCACATGGCCCTCCAAATTTATTTCCAGTATGAAGACACAATTAAACAAAGGTAAGAATGGGGACCTGAAGCAATTCGGGTATGGATCTATTTTGGTGTCTTTATTTTTAGAAAGAGTCCCTCATTTATGCCTGCAAGTAGAGTGGGGTATATCAGCACCATGGGATCCGAGGATGAAAAGGTGGTGTGATCTCATGGATCGGCATGTAGCGGGACCCATTATCAAATAGAACGATGCATTCCTTAACTGGTTGAGGCCTCAAATATTGATGATAGATGATTACGCCTATGCCAGTTTTTAATTTCGAGGCGACCCCGATTTGGTTCTACCTAAAGGTTTTCAATGGGGGGACCTAGGTAAGAAATGTTTTTTGTTTTTATGGTGTTTTTGTGAATTTTTAGAATATAAGATGTTTTTTTTTTTAATATATGCTCTCTATCCAATGACTAATCAAAAATTTTGACCATGCAGATGTAGGGCCACATTGGCCTCTGGGTACATCCCCCATTCAAAGATGAGGCGAAACAGCTGTAGTAGTAGGATGGGATGTTGACGACTACGAGGCAGTCGAGCAGAATCTAGAGGGTTTGACAATAGACATCACGGACATCCCGATCAATGAGATTATGAGGTGTTATCAGTGCCACATCGTAGGTGTGTCTGGTTCACTCATCTGACTAATTCGTAGGGTAGCGCAGGAAGTAGTATGTTACCATGAGAAACATCCATGATGCTATTTTGTAGAAGCCATGGGATTCATATTTTGATATTTTGGTCTTTGGACGGAAAACACTTTTTTGTAAAACATTGTTATCGTTATATATATACATGAGGCTTCTACCGACTTACTTTTCTTTATATACAACATGTGATGTGTGATTGGATTTATAAATGTCTCAAATTTCTATCTAAAACATAATTAGATAATGCATCGGTTAATGTATTTAGACATCTAGGAATGTGTTGATACTCAATATAATCAAAATAACGTTCCAAGAGGCGAATTTGTAAATATACCCCTAACAAAGTAGGGCCTCAGATAGTATAGATGTTACTTAACTGTAGCACTACTAGCTGTGAATCAAGTCGTACAACAAGTTGTTGATTCCCAAGTGAAATAGCATCGATCAACAATTCGATGACTGCGCTATAGTCTGCAATATTATTGGTTGCACGACCAATGCAAACAACTTGCATAGTGATAAGTTCATTTGTGGGTGTGTAGATTTTCCAAGCAGCAGAAGCTAGGTTCTGAGTACTACGACTAGCACCATTGGCGAAGACAATATAGGGTAGTTAATACGCTAACATCTGGAAACCAAGCACAACGCAAGGTAAGCAGTTGGGGGTTGAAACCAAATAACAAAAATCACAAAAAAGTAGCACAGAAAAGTATGATACAGTAAAAATACAAGCACTCATGCAAATATGGTCTAGGCATAATACTTCTTCAAGTAAAGCCCATTTCTAGGTTCACTCAAAGGAATTCCATCATAATCCACTAACTCATAAGCTCCCTTCTCTAAAACTCGTTTGATGATATAAGGGTCACGCCACATAGCCTCAAATTTTTTGGCCCCTATTAAATCATGATCTTGTTCATAGAGAAGAACTAGATCACCTTCGAAGAAAACATGTGTCTTGACATGCTTGTCGTATTGGGATTTTACGCGTTTCTTCTGGGTTTCAATAACCAGGGTGGCATCACGACGGGTTTCATCTAATCGCATCAGATACAATAGACATTCTTCCTCGGTAGAGGTGTTGGGGAGAATTTCAACGGCTAGCTTCAATGACAATATCTCACATTCAATCGACAGAACAACTTCGATACCATGCACTAGATGAAAAGGCGCAAATCCCATGGAAGACTTCACGGATGTCCGATAGGCCCACAATGATGAAAACAAAATTGTGTGCCAACTTGTCTCGTGAATTCCTATTATACATCAAAGCATAGTGATGAGAACCTTGTTTATCGCCTCAACTTGGCCATTGGCCTGTGGATAGTAGGGGGTTGAGTTTTCATGTCGAAGACCCAAATTTTCGGTAAGCTCAGACATCATGAAATTTTGAAAATGGCTACCGTGATCGGTGATGATAGCTTGCGGGATTCTGAATCATGTGATGATATGATTGAATATGAATAGGGATGCAGTTTTTCCAATATTATCTAATGTAGTCATCGCCTCGACCCATTTCATGAAATAATCCACTACTACGATGATGTATCCATGCCCCTTGACCGAGTGAAGGTTACATGTCATGAAATCAATGCCCCATTTTGCAAAAGTTCCAATGGAAAATACAGGGTGTAAAGGAGTGGGATGAGAGCGTATCTTGTTGTTGTATGTTTGACAAGCATGGCATTTTTGGATGGAAATATTACAGTCTTTGAATAAAAAAGGCCAAAAATACCTTGCTCGTAATATCTTTTGGGCAGTAGCATACCCAGACATGTGACCACCACATGCTCTAGAATGGAATTCATTCAATTCTTTCTCAGCCTCATCATAGGTGAGACATCGTCGAAAAACAAAGTCAAACCCATGGCAATAAAGAGTGTCACCGAGGATAATATACTGACGGGCTTGGTAACATATACGATGACGGTCAGTACTAGATAGATCTGGCCGGAAAGTCTAAGTCTCGAGATAAATAATGATATCTCCATACCAAAGATCATCAAAACTGATTAGAAAAAGGGATTTTTCAGGTAAGAATCCTCTACTACATTTTTTGTCTTAGTGCAGGGAAGGTCACATATCAGTTCGGAAAAAACCAAGGATTTCTTAGACTTAGTGCGCTCGAACTCTAAGTCAAAATCCTGGAGAATCACTATCCATTTGGAGTATTTTCCCCCCTAGCAATTGGCACATAAGAATGTGTTGCATAAAGTTGCAATCATAAATTAAAGTGGTCTTGCATAATAGGATATAGTGACGAAAACACTGGATAGCTTGAACAACTTCCAAGGCCAATTTTTCAACATGTAATTATTTGGCTTTGGTAGTCATGATAATCCAACTCAAATAATAAATGACATGTTCATCATGTAAATCGTCTTCTTGGACTAGAACCATGGCAATGGTAGAGTCTAAAGCAGCGAGATAAAGGAAATAATCTCGACTATAATCGGGATGGAAAAGTAGTGGGGGACGAGTTAAAGTCAGTTTCAAAGATTCGAAGGCTTTGTTTGCAGTGGTATCCCATACGAACTCAGAACCTTTCTTCATCATTTGAGTAAATCTGAGCATTAATTCAACGTAGTTTGGGATGAAACGATGTAAAAAGTTTGCCTTCCCTTGCAAACTTTGAAGTTGGCGGAGTGAGGAAGGAGGGATATTGAGAATCACCTCGACCTTCAAAGGATCTACCCTAATCCCTTGACAAGATACAATAAATCCCAGAAGTCGGATGGACTCCACACAGAAGAAACATTTGTGTGGGTTTAAGCATATATGATAGAACCGACAACGAAGGAAAATGGCTCGGAGGTGTGCCAGATGGTCACTACGATGCATGGAATGCATCGGTAGGTCATCTATATATGGTTTTACAATGTTCTTGATATCATGAAAAGCATAAGACATGGCACGTTGAAAAGTCTCACCAGCATTCTTTAAACCGAAGTGTAGTTTCCAGTAGGAAAAGGTGCCCTAAGGACAAATGAAAGTAGTTTTGTGTTTATCCATGGGAAAGATGTTAATTTGATTATATCCAGAGAAACCATCCATTAAAGAGAATATTTCACTCCCGGTGCAATCATCGATGATCTGGTCAATGAAGAGGGTGGGAAAGTTGTCCTTGGAACAAGCTTTGTTGATATCCCTATAATCAACGCAGACACTGATCACACCTTGTTTCTTATTAACCAAAACTAGATTGGATACCCAATCAGTTAAAGCCATGGGATAAATAAAGCCATCTTTAAGAATTTTTTCGACCTCAAGCTTGATAGCATCTGCCTTACGAGGGTGGACAGGGCGAAGTCTCTGTCAAACGGGTTTAACACCCAGGTATGTCTTCATTTCGTGTACAACAATATAGGGATCAATACCAGACATCTCTTCATATATTTATGCGAATATGTCACGGAACTCTTGAAAAAGGGACTTATATGTGACAACCTCATTGGTGGAACATGAAGCTCCGATGTGAACATTTTCGACAACTCCATGTTTAATGGATATGTCGAGGGGTATGGTGGGTGAAATATTACTCAAGTTCCCTTAATATAACACATCGTGTGTGGACTCGGGAACAGAAGAAATGAAAACAACGGTCCAAGGAGTCGAGATCCATTGGTAACTCTCTAAGGTGTGCTGCTCCAGGAAGAGGATGGAATGATGATGCCCATCATCCCATAGGGTGTCTTCCATGGACATAACCGACATGATCATCTTGTCTGTAGGAAAAATAATGTGGAATGGATGAGGAGATGAATCACCAAGAGAGGGGGTAGAAGGGTTTGTCGATTAAATGGTTTGATAAGAGGATTCAATTGGACTTAAAGGCATCTATTCACCATAGAAAAGATAATTACCAGGTTCGAGTACTATCCACGGGTCAGAAGATGCTGGGGTTTCACAAACGAAGGTGGAAATCATGTTGATCGAGGAAACCAAAGGAGGTGGAACATCAGGTGGTGGGATCGGGAACGTACCCATCAAAGTTGAATCTTTTACTAGACCCACACTAACATTCTCATACCCAGGGGGTGACTTTGAAATGAAGGGTACGTTGCTAGTACGAGCATCAGAGTTAAAAAATGCTAGTTGGTCTACTGTAACAACTTTTCCCTGGTGTGTAAAATGTACTACATGAAAAAGAATAGATACAATTGCATGCATGGAATCAATCCAGCTATGACCAAGCAAGAGGTTGTAATCGAGAGGTGCATCAAAGACCTTAACTTCAACATTGATTGATTTTCCTTCTAACGTAATAGGAAACGAGGGGAGTACATCGTAGGTTTTAAAGTCAGAGCCATTGAAGGCTTTGAGCATGTTGTGTGATTCAGTTAAGGGAGGAGAGCCAATGGATTTCCAACAAGAAACAAACATTATGCATGCCAAGGCACCCTCGTCAATAACTGTTCTACAAAATTTATTTTCTGCGACAACAACTTGTATCTGAAATGCGAGTTGAGGAGGTAGCCTTGGAATGTGATCTTCCAGGTAAAATATGATCAAATTCTTATCTGTAGGGTCAATTCTACCAATAGCCTTTAACAATGCCTTCCATTGAGTGGGAAAAATTTGAAGGACTTAGAGAGTTGACATCGTGGAAGGTGCTTGCGCCAGATCTTCTACAATACTGTAGTTCTGAGCAGCACATGCATGAGGATTAATGGAAGACTTTCGAACAACACCATTTGGGGGAGGGAGAAGAACTGTATTGAGACTCGATCATTCGAGATGAAGAGGACCATTGGAAGGTGAAGTTGAGGGAGACTGTTGAACCAATGAAGGTGGTATATCGTCAACTTTCTCTATTGAGGAAGAGTAATCTTTGGCCCGAGTGGTAAGTGTAACATCGTTCTTTTTTGAATCACCAGTACACATAAGTACATAGGAAGTAGTGAAGGGAGAGGGTTGGTCGTGAATGACCAATTGGGGATGTTGTTGAGAAGGGAAAGGTTGGGACAAAATGATAGGTGTGGGAGGTTTCACGGTCCCTTGAAGGAACTCAGTAACCTTGACCCGTCTTGGACAATCTTTTGTGTAGTGATCATCACCACAGATAAGGCAAGGGTATCGAGGTTTGTGCTTATCCTTATCATTAGTAGGTTGCGTTTTGGCTTTCTCAGATTGTGGATTATTTTTATCCTCCTTATTCATACCCTTCCAATTTTTAGATTTATTTTTCTGGTAGGGGTAGATTGAATGGAGTTCACCTCAGATATTTTGATGGTGGAAGGATTAGGAGTCGGAGCATTTTGAACATTAGAAGTAGTAGACTTGGTATTGGTGGGAGAGGCTTGTGTAGATTGAGGTTGAGCATGGAAAGTGTCGATCACACCATCATCCGCATGATAAGTAGCAGGGGTAGTTGAGGTAGTGATGGTAGAAGGACGAGGTGCGTGAGGGAGTAAGTCATAAAGAGTAATCATTTGTGAATAAACGAGATCGAGGTACTGAGTGCGAATGATTGCCTATTCTTCTGTGACCACTCCACCCATGGAAATGTATTTTATTCATAAATGATTTCATGAACCACTCTGCCAATAACTGATCAGCAACATCGATCTTGATCAAACTTCGTCTTCATCTCCACTCATGAATGTGATTAGCCTTATTTTGTTTGAAGGAACTCAAAATATCGGTTCCCATTTCATAATGGATTGGAAACTAGTAGTGTGTAAGGAAAGCCATGGCTAGGGTATTAAAGTCAGTGAAGAAGCCTCGTGGTAATTCTATATACCACTTCACAGCTGAACCTATGAGAGTTCATTGGAAGAGTCATAACCGAATTGAATCATCCATCAAAGAGTTGGATGAACACCAAAGGTGGAAAGTCATGACATGGTTGTTTGCATCCTCTCCCGATTTACCATCAAATTTTGGAATGTCGGATGGTAGCTTGGCTGGTATAACTAGCCAGTGGGGAGAATGTAGGATAGGGTCATTCAAGATTCTAGAAAAGTCAGGTAGATCCAAAGTGGCTAAAAAGGGTAACTGTCTATTCACACGAGGGTATTGGTGACTTTGGGGAGGGAGTCTCATCGGTATACCAGTAGGACCGTAAGTAGTATTCATATAAGGTGAAGGTCCTAACAGATTCGTATGTGAGTGTGGAGGCATGTATCTCATAGGGTTGTACTGATTAGGGATTTTCCCTTGGAAAGGGACACTATATTGAACGTTCAAACCCCAAATGGGATTGGAAGAACCGAGATACGACTTGCCCGAACTAGGGGGTATGAAAGATATAACTTGAGTTTGTTTCCCACTAGATGATTGTGAATTTACTAGGATGAGAAGGTTCTAATATTGGGCTAATGATCTTGGAATGTTCTATCCATAAGGTGGGGTAGAACCTCGAAGCAGGGGTGGTGTTCCAATTTGGCTATGACCTCCAAATTGAGTTTTCCCCCAGTGTTATATTGTCTTCCAATAGGAATCTGAAAACCATAAGTGAATGATGGAGTAGAGCCTCCAATTGTATTGGATCCACTTGGTCCAAATCCTCACATAAAAGGCGGATAAGACCCTCTAGAGGGGACCTGGGAAGGTGTCAGAATGAAACTGGAAGCAACATTGTACCCAGGAGGAGTAAAAATTCCAGAAGCTCCAGATGGAAATTGGGTAGGAATGGGCATAGAAGTATTTAAATCATGGTACCCATGAGGAAGATATGGGACAAGTCTAGACGAAAGTGGTGTACCAATAGGAGCTTGGGTAACCACCGTATTCCCAGTGGGAATGGTCGTAGCATGTGGGACCATTGTGGAATGGGCCATCTGAAGAGGGATGGTCGAGCTAGGACCAATGGACTATGTGTTTGAACCCATGAAAAGATAACAATGTGTGCTATTAAATTGATCTATAGGTATCGTATATGTAGTAGACGTCTCGGGTAGTTCAGAGATGACAGGTATATCAACACCTTCCCCTGAGCTGTAAAGGTCTCGCACTGTATCTGGGATTTGAAATATGTCAGTGGTCAAAAAAGGATCCTTTCTTTCTGGGCTGGTAAGAGGTCCAATTGGTATTCTAGAAGTGTCAACAATAAGTTCTCTAGAGGAATTGAGTCGGAGAATACGTCTCTCGTATTCAAGAGGTATCCAAAAAGCGTCTAGAGAATCAGAAACAATTCAAAAACCGTTTAGAGAGTCAGTTATTTTTGCTTGGAATGGTATGTTGTCCTAGACCTCACTCTATTGAGGAGAACCCTCCGATGGGTTAGGAAGCAAGGGTTTGGAAACTTCCAAATATTCTGGAGGTAGTCCTTGCATACTACGTGAACGACATGGAGGATCAATGTTGTTTGAACCAAATATTTTGCGAAAAAAATATATGGCCAACTATGAAAACAAACAACACTCACTAACAAAATCTAGGAATCAGACCAAGCAAACAAAACCTTCTTATTCCAAAGTCATTAGTTGGTGATGAAATCCAATGTTGCGAAGTCAAGACAATAAGGGGCTAGGATAGAGCAGGTGGAAAAGTTATGTTGATGACCTGATTAATGGACTTACCCCTTGGTGCAAGCTCCCACACATAATTGTGGGTATACCCTCTAAGGAGCTCGAGTGAGTCTAGCCAATGTCAATTCTAGGTACCGTGAAGACTTGCCCCTCCACAGTCACCTCATGTGAGACCCTAAGAAGATAGGCAACTAAGGCTACCAAGAACAACAGTGATGCATGGGTAAGAAATCGACAGTCTGATCCATGCACAAGGGCAAGGTATCTAGCCTGAAATCAACTTGAGAGGCTTCCACTCATCATTGTGGGTATACCTTCAAGTGACCCCCATAATACGCGCAATCTCTACACCGAGATCAACAAAGTAGGGTGAGTAACTTTGCCAATCTCAATGCGACCTCAGGTTTGACCCTTGTGTGAGAAGGGCTTCCCAGGAAAAAAATGTTGCAAATGGAATTAAACACTCCATATCACAAGATGCTATTGTTTGTTTTGTTCTTTGGAGAGTGTGTCTCACAACCTATTCCAAAGCTCTAGCCTAGCTAATGTTGGTGTAAAAGAGCCCTAGAAAATAAAAGTTACTAATTAAGTTTTAGATTTCGCAATGTTTTTTAGAGGCTTTTGTTACTCAAGAGGGAGATAGGAATGAAACCAATGTTGTGAGAGACCTTGACCCAATAATATGCAAATAGAAATGAATGATGCAAATTTTCGTTCAAAGAACTCTATCTAGAGCAGGGAGAAGGTATTTCTGGAACGATGTAAGCTACGAAATATACTTTTGTTTTCCTAAATGAACACAATTGCAAACAACCATAACCAATGAAGTTCGTCAATGTTCTCTTCTTTTGAATGAAATAAACTTTCCTATGTATGATTACTCAAAATAATAAATGAATTCAAATTCTTCCTTTCTAATACTAGACCAGAGGCATGACAAAGAAAGGACAAGTAATCCTAGAAAATCACTCAACAAGCACCCAAATAAAACTTTCAATGAAGATAAAAGTAAAAAATGACAAGAAAGTGTTTCTTCAAATGCAAATGAAAAAATGACTTCCCAATCATCAAGCAATCCAAAACATGTAACGAATCCAAAACTTTAAATTCAATCAAAGACTTTTAATCGAACAAGCACTCAGATACAAGCTCAGAGATTATACCCTTGTCTATAAAAATCAAAGACAAAAATTGGAAAAAGACTAAAAGAGAGGCATTCGATCTCTGAAACCAATCAAAAACAAGTTAAACTTCCAAAAAACAGTCAAGGGCTAGCATTAAAATTCCCTCCTAGCTGATTAAAGCAAAACTGGGCATCAACAAAGGCTAAAACCCAACTCAAAAAATTTCACAGGCACTGCTACAACCTAATAGCACATTATAGTGCGGAAATTAAGAGTTTCCACAGGCTAGAAAGAAATAGGGTGTAGAAATTTCACACTGAAGAAAAAAGCCAGGGCATGGAAATTGAAGGTTTTCACAGGCTATGTATAGGGTATAGTGCCGAAGTGTCTATAAATCAAGAAATTTTGAGAAGAGGGTAAAGGATATAAGTGAACTTTTAAATCCATAGAGCCTGAATGGATCTCCCATAGGCTCAGAGACCGACTTCAAGTAAAAAGAACAGGTTAAAAGAAAATGGCCAACAAAAAACCACAATCAAGTCGTATCCCCCCAATGGAGTCTCCAATTTTGTTATTGGATAAATTGGTGAATGCAGACATAAACTAATCTCCCTAGATCCACCTGGATCTAGAACAAAACAAGACAAGACATGACGCTTTCCTTAAGTTGCTACCATTGAATTTACTACCAAAGAAGGAAACGATGACATACTTTTAGATATCACTTCCTTATATCTTTGTTGTCACTGCTTCACTCCAGTGCTCTTGTGAAATCAGATCTGCAGTGACACAAACCAACCAAAGTGAAAGTAACAATTGTAGATTCAATGGAAACCTAAACATGTCATCAAGGAGTCATGTAATAAAACAATAATGATTTTATGGGAAAGAAACATGTCACTATATCACATTAAGTAAAAGTGGAAGATACAACCAAATTGCCTTGATGTCGCAAGTTCCCCTTCAATGGTCCTTTGTTCCAACACACACATACACTTGCTACGAATTTGCATGAAGATGGTCCACAAAAGATTGATGGACAAATGGAGGCCTCAAGCATCAGTTGTAACAGGATCCTTTACACAGTCTTCAGCCTATTCTTTAAGTAATTCTTTGCTCAATCTTTCTTAACCCTTTCCATGAGAAACCCATCATTATGTAGGAGAAATTGAAGTGGCTGAAAGGATGAGGATGATCCCACCAAATCAAATAATCCAGTAGGATCACAACCATATGGATGCCACCTCACATTCTAGAATATTCTCCTTCTAGAAACTTCTTGAACTTCTTCCTTTCCTTAGCTTCAAACGTTGTCGCACCCTGCCTATATAGCAATCTGCAGAATCCCCGCAAGCCAGGAATAGAGAATCTTGCGGAAATCAAGGATTTCTGCACTCTGTACCATTGTTAGCCTGTGGCGTCATTCTAAAAATATGCCTTGTAGGGGAAGAAATTAGTCATTTTTCTCATGAAAAAGATTGTTTTGAGAGCCTAAACACATGCTTGTATAGACATCTTCAGGGTGACCAAAATAATGTGTAACACCTGAAGGTACAGAGTATCCCTCCTCCTATAATAACATGATCTAGAGAAGTTCACTAAAGAAGAGGTTTCAGAACCAGAGGGAGATGAGGCTAAAGCAAATCACAAGAAGGATATGTTCAAAGAAAAGAGTATTATTGCACACTGCATTAAGGAAAATATTATTCATAACATATATTCATTATCCACTCCAAAATAAATGATGGATTCCTTAACTCGATTGTTTGAAGGAAACAACATCAACCAAAGAATGACCTTGAGAACCCAATTAAAGAACCTAAGGATGTAGAATTCAGAAACCATCCAGTCTTACTTCTTAAGAGTGAACTGGATCAAGAAATAGATAGAATCCATTGGTGATACATTAAATGGAGAAGAAATGGTGATGACCCCCTTGAATGGCCTCCCAAGGTCATGAGCTGCATTTATTCAAGGAATATGCTCAAGAAGGAAGCTACCCAAGTTCAGTAGTCTATGGTAATATTGCAACCAAGAAGAAGTAAGGACGACAAAAAGAGAAGAGAAGATGACAGATGATGATCAAGCCCTAGCCACCCACACCAGGAAAGGAAAGAGAAAGAAAGAACCCTCCTCACCCAATAAGTTTCAGAAGGCCTGAAGAAATAACCCAAATATCATATGTTTATGTTGTCAGAAAATGAGACACATTTCTAGGAATTGTTCCCTCATTCATAGACCAAGGGAAAAGAAAGGAGGTAAAGGGAATCATGTTCATACACCTGAATATGATGAGCCACCCAAGAAGGTTACAAAGGAAGATGAATCAAGTGATGAGGAGTATGGTCGTATCTTATCCCTTACAGCAATTGTCACTCATGGAAGTGACATTTGGCTGGTGGATTGTGGTGCTTCCAAGCACATGAAAGGTTATAAAGACTCCTTTTCTAACCTTACTCATAAGGATTCACCGCAAAAGGTTAAATTTGGAGATGACTATCAGTATCCGATCAAAGGAATAGGATAAGCCTCCTACAAGTTAGTATCAGGAAAGCCAATGAAGATGAAGGAAGTTATCTATGTTCCTAGATTGAAGAAGAACCTTCTATCAATTTAAACATTGGATGAGAAGGGTTATAGAGTTGCATTTGTTGATGGAAAATTTCTTAAGTAGCCTAGAGGGAACACTTTTGATGGCGTTGTGTGTTGAGGAAAAGATATGAATTTTATCTTACTCAAGAATTTTTGAATCTTGCTTGGATAAGGCAAGATAGTCGGGAATATCACTCTATGTTTATAACCTCAAAAATTGTTTCCCAACCCTTAGTTACAAGGGCTTAGGCTGATTTTTAAAAATAAAAGATTGATGAAAATTCAATATTTTTATATAACTTTCTAAATATAATATATGCAAAGGTAAATGTGGAGACAAAAGAAAAAATACCAAGTCACATATTAACATAGATGAGACGGAATAACAATCACTTATTTCATTCCAAGAAATAAGAAGAATTGTTATCTTTACAAAAATTCCTGAGGGATTTTAGACCAAAGTCAAACTTAGATATCCTTGATGAAAACCATACAAAAGGACTCTGACAGGAAGTAAAAAATGAACTTTAAAATCTGGATCAGCTTGCCACAGACAGTTGCCCACTTGACTTTGCAAAATATCCTTTATCAGTCATGAAATTTAATTCATAAAAATACAAGTCTACATAGACTATCAAAGATAGATCAACACCTCTTAAAACAATTATCTGAATGATGTGATTCAACTTTGAACCTTGTTGTCATAAAAGAGAATTAGGATTTTAATGAATTGAAGAATGAATGAAAACTGAATTGTCTCAATAAAACTCAAGAGGAAACCTTAGTATGCTTTCTCCTTCTATTCTCCTCTTGTTCTTCCTTCTCATTTGGATTTTATGCATTCCAAATTAGTCGAAGTAGTTCAACCACTTCATTTAGTTAAGTTAACTAAAACTCAACTAACTTTTAGTTTAGTGGAAGAATTATTAATAATAAGGGTCTTTTAATAAATAATAACTAGTAGGTGGGAACCCTTGTGAGTCCCTTTAGTTTCTTAACAAAAATAAACATAACTAGTCAATCAATCAAACACATCCCTCCTTGTGGCTTCTGTAATCCTTCTCACAATTTGAAAATTTAATATCAAATGACATTTCAAATTATATCCAAACATATAATATCCAAAATATCGAAAAAAATAGTGTTTTTTCCAAAACCTTCAGCAGTCCTATGTTCTCAATAAAACAATAATAAAGTATAATAAAAAAACCTATTTGCCACTTTGAGAGGAAATTTTCCCTTTGTTGTTGCTATCCCCTTTTGAATTTTCTAAATTAGCCTTAGGTTGTGTAGATACTTGAGGCTTGATCTCACTAATGACATGAGAACAATCATCTTTCAAGTGCATCCAAGATGAAACATATTTGGCCGAATCACTTGAGGGAGAGGAGGGGGAAACAATAGCTTTTCCTTTGTCATGGAGTTGGTGGGCTTCGGTTTTGAGCCTTTTTCTTGTGTGGGAGTTCTATACAAGTGAGTGTGTAGGGGAAATCTAGACATTTGGGTTAATAAGTGGAGGAGGAGCAGGTAGAGACAAATTTGGCCATCCACGATGTTGGGAGACTATTGGGTGAACAATCTCTTGCCATCTGTAATTCTTAGGAACTTCAGATTGCAATGAAACATGAGGGAGCACAAGGATACCAGGGACGGGATGGGGTTGCAAGGGAGGCCTCTTTGGTCTAGGTTGGACTACCCCTTGTCCAATCCAATTGAAAAATCCATCTTGAAAGAGTTGTTTTAACTTTTGAGGATTTGCATCAAAATGTATTGAAAATATGGGCCTTCTAGGCCGTTTGTTCCAATTTCCTCTACCTTGTTATTTATACCATGACTTCCTCTTCTAAAGAAGCTCATCCTGTATGCAACATTTATTAGCAATTGACTTCTTAAATAAACCATACATGACAATCTCTTAATATGAAACAAAGTTTGTCTCAACAATCACATTAGACCCATGCAATCCAATCCATAAAATTCATTTAATATTTGTCAATGAGCAAGGGGTGAATTAGGGTTCTGGGATATCTGAGGGGATTGTATTGA
>JZKD02S0260273.1:0-20832 GCA_000966675.3 Picea glauca
TATATATAGGAGACTAGGAGGTATAATTACAACTAATGGAATAAAGCCGACATAAATAAAATAACATTACTAATGTAATATGCCCCAATTGAGGGGTAATGAGCCAATATTAGGGGTTAACATTAGAAAATTGTTCCTAGAAATTTTTATACAATGTTATCACATAAGACTATGATTAATGTGCTTGTTGTCCAAGAATTTTTGAAAGAAAGTGACAAAGATTAAGGGTCTGAAAAAGGACCTAACTGAGAAAGAAGGATCAAGATTTCTAAAACAGCTGAATGAGAAAGGCATGACAGGTGTTTTTGAGAAAGAACATTGAGGACGGTGTTCCTTTAAGGGGGAGGTAATTGTAACACCCTTGTTTCCCCCGGTTTGTAACTTAATCATAAAATAGGATTACCATGCTAAGGCATGTGGACAATGTAAATGTATTATTGTTTGGGTTTTCAATAACTGACTGTGGGGGTGAAGCCTTGAAAGTACTAGCCATGATATCACTAGAGGAATAATGTGAAAACTATAAGGGAGGGTTCATTATATCAAATAACCCCAAATTTCCCTTGATGAGGATGATAAGCCTCCTTCCAATCACAAGGGGAGAAACCAGTGGATAAAGAAAGGACTGGCAGTTGAATTATCAACCACCACCATGAGTGGAAGCATGGTCTAGCTGAAGAATGTTAGCTCGAAGTACCACAGAGACCTGCAGACCCAATCTTCCTTCTAACAGAAGGAACATGATAGGTCAAAAACCTTCCTAAAGAAGGAAGGTAAGATACATACATACAGACAACCAGAGAGGAGACACCAGATGAGATGTAAGGTCATAAGGGAGATGCGTGGAGCTCTCGAAAAAATGATGAACAGAATACCACAAGCTTGATGTTGAGTGAGCATCTGATAAACCTCACCCAGGGCCATAATAGAGAAAGAAATCTCTGAAATTTGTAGAGAACAGAACCCGAGCAGAAGCTAAAACAGAGAAAGAACCCTTGAGAACTGCAAGAGTTCCCTAGTATAATCATGGCTTGGCATGGGGGTGGTCAAGTGATAATAATGAATCCCTATGAGCCTATGGTCGGGTGGAAGGATGAACACCCACAGTCAGTTAGTTGGCTACCACCTGTAATAGATAAGTAATTGCATATCTTGTATATTTAAGTGGTACTTTGAATTAAAGTTAGATATATTGTGAATGACCTAGAGATGTGCATGTTTTCTTAATTGATATATTGTATCTCTTTATTCTTGTTTAAATTATGTATTTAAGTAAGTACTGAATTGCATGTTTTATACTCGTAAATTCTTGCATCATGTGGTTGCTTAAGCCAGAGTCACAAACGATGAGTTCATTGACCTTGGGCATTGTCTCATGTACAAATGTCGACCCTCCTAATCGTTCTAATTCCCATGGAGGATGGATTTTTTTAAGCTCAGGAGACATGGTGCAGATATGCACAGGCTCTCTGCGAGGAAAGCAGAGACTGAGAACCACTTAGGTTCTATACTTGATGAAGGAGCGCAAGGGGTGTGAAGAAGACCCTTCTAAGTGTTAAGTTTAAGAGAAAGAGCGCAAAGATCTCAATTATTTTAGATCTAACAAATCTCAGGAAGAATAGCGAAGCTGAAGTATCGAAAGGGAAGGTTCCCTTGTTTGGAAGAATGAAGTAGAGAAGTAATGTGGACCATGGATCTATGCATCCTTTGGGACGCATCTCGACCGTTCGATCGAGGTAATATGGGGATTACATTGAGAGTATGTGGGGACCCATGTGTCGAGTGATGGCAATGTCAGGTGTCCCGCTCAGAGTGGAACACACTAGGGTATTAAGAGATGGTTAACCGTGAGTTTCCCTTGGAAATCCATGGAGCGACGGATTTCGTCTGTACCGTTGATCTTAGGGAGAGGATACATGGCAGAAATCCATTGACTTTGGCTGAAATCACTCCAGGAGAAAAGGGGATGTGTTGAACAAGAAACCCCGAAGGATGGAGAGTTGGAGTTCATATAATCCAACTGTCAGCTGAGGATATGTGTCAGAATATCTTCCATTTCGGGACATAGCTACTTCGAAGGAAAGTGGGGTTACCCGAGTAAGAACTCTCGAACATCGAAGTCCCGAAGTAGATTACAGTCATCGATCAGGAAAGATGTGTGGCACTCGATCTATAACTCTGGATACAAAGTACTTTGGAGGAGAAAGGCGTTGGAGTGTTCAAAACTCCCGAAGCCTGAATAGCCGAAGTGATTTGTAGTCGTCGATTTGTGGGTGACACGCATCGATAGATAGTTAACTTCGGGTGAAAGAATTTTAGGAGAAAGAGAGTGTGGAGAGGTAGAAACTCTTGAATGTTGAAGTCCCAAAGTAAACCATGACCATTGATCGAGAAGGATGCATGGCGCACGATCCCTAACTCCGGAAGAATGTACTCCAGGATAACGGATTGTTGGAAGTTTGAGATCACCCGAACGTCAAAGTCCCGAAGTAAACCAGGACCATTGATCTGGAAGGACGTGTGGTGCTTGATCTAGAACTCCAGGTACGGAGTACTTTGGGAGGAAAGGTTGTGTGAGCATCCAGGAATCCCAAATGTCAAATTCCCAAAGTGAATTTGGACCATTGAAATACCCAAAGACACACAGTGTTGAATTGTGAACTTAGGAGAATTGTCATTCCCGGGGAATTCATGCGGTGGTTGTCTTGGCACCTGTTGTTTTTGCGCCAAGTCGTACCTCACAATCATATGAAAGTATAAGGGGAATGGAAGAACCCGAAGAACTTAGAAGAGGATATCTTCTAGTTCTGAGTTCGGTTCAGTGCATGGAGGTCGTGGCTCGGAAGCCCTGGAAGAGAAAAATGGAGTAGAAGCCATGAATGAGGACATCAATTCTCTTAAGAAGCGTGAAATTTTTACACCCCGCTGTGGGTGTGTTACAATGGTGTATAACCCATACTGGAGTGGGCAAAGCTTCCGATGGGGTCTTGTAAGGCGTTCTTTTTGCAAGTGCAACCAAACTTTGTCACCCACCTGAAACTTATGTGGCACTCGATGTTGATCATAGTGCTACTTGTACTTGTCATTAGACTTCTATAGCAAATCCTGAACCTATTGGCGGATGTGTTGGATCCTCTTAATGAACCAGGTGGCTTTGTCAACTTCATTTGGATAATTAGATGAGTCGTTCAAGGTGACCGCAAGGGGAAGTGCAACATCTATGGGACCCAATGGTTGGAATCCCAACCCCGCTTGAAAGGGGTTGTGGTCGGTTGAGCTATGCAGGGCTCAGTTGTAGCTATGCTCGACATAGGGAAGGCTATCATCCCATGTGCGAGGGTTCTTGGAATTATACATGAGAAGGATATGCACAATCATTCGATTTATGACCTCAGTTTGTCCATCTATCTGGGGGTGGAAGGTCGTGGATTTGGTGATCTTGGTGTCCAACAGTGACCAGAGGCTCGACCAGAATCTGTTGATAAATAGACTATCCCGATTTGAGAGAATGGTTTGTGGGATTCCAAAATGTACCTAGACTCATTCAAATAAGAGCTTGGCAGTGGCCTCTGCTATGATGCTCTTCTTGCAGGCAACCAAAAGTGCCATCTTAGAAAAGTGATCAACAACCACAAAAACACAGTCATTTCCTTGCTTGGTGGATGGGAGGCCCAAAATGTAGTCCATTGAAATGGATTCCCATGGCTTGTCAGGAGTAGGAAGAGGGGTGTACATGCCCTATTTATTAGTGGTCAGTTTTGCAATAGTGCAAGCAGTGCAGGACCTGATATACTTGTTGACCTCCTGTCAAAGTTTTGGCCAGTAGAAATGTTTGTGTAGCATTGCCACTGTATTTTCACGCTGAAGTGTCCTGCCACCGAACTGTAGTGGGCTTCCCATATCATCTTCACTCACTCGCTTTATGGAACATAGATATGGCCCAGACGACACAACAACCTATCCTGAACATGGAAATTATCGACAACTGCGTTTTCACCCAACATTTGGTAGGTGTTGGCGAAGTCTGGGTCTGTCTCATAGAGTTGGGGCCATCCATAGGTGTCATGGCCACAAGAGTCTAGCATCGTGGTGAGTGCCACGACTGGCGGTCTTCTGAGGCAATCAACGATGCGATTGGTGCTTCCTGTTTTATAATTTATGTTGAGGTGGAATTGTTGCAAGTATGTGGACCACTTTTGATGGCGGTCATTCTGCAATTTTCCTTGTGTCTGCATGAACTGCAATGGATTATGATAAGTGTGGATGATTGTCTCTTTCCCAAGAATGTAATGTCTCCACTAGTGGCAGGCTTGCATAATGGAGTGCATTTCTTTGGCATAAGCAGGGTACTTATAGACAACATCTGATAGTGTCTCACTATGATAGGCCATGGGGTGGTCGTGATGAGTGAGAACGGTGCCCACATCATAGTCTGAAGCATCGGTCTCGATCTCAAAGGGTTGTTGCAGGTATGGTAGTGAAAGTACTAGGGATGAGCACAAGCATTGCTTCAAATCATCAAACGCTTGTTGTTGGGACTATCCCTAAGAAAAAATTTCCTTACTACCACCCCTGGTTATTTGGCTAAGGGCCCATCCAATATGGGAGAATCCCAACACAAACCTGCGGTAGATATTGGCAAGGCCCAAGAAGCTCTGAAGCTCGGTGAGTGTGGTTGGGGTTGTCCAGTCACGGATGACTTGGATATTGGTTGGATCCACATGTACGCCATGTTGATAAACAATTTATCCTAGGTAATGGACCCTATCCATGCCGAAGGATAATTTTTCCAAGTTGGTGTATAGCTTATGTTGTCATAGGGTGTGAAGAACTTGTTGAATATGTTGCAAGTGTTCAGCCCAAGTCTTGTTGTAAATGAGAATGTCATCCAAATACACCACTACAAAAGTATTGGTGAATGGTCACAGGATATCGTCCATCATCTTCATGAAAGTGGCTGGAGCATTTTTCAAACCAAAAGGCATGACCAACCATTCAAAAAGGCCTTCCTTTGACTTGAAGGCAGTCTTCCATACATTTTTTTATTCTATCGGGACCTAGGTGTAGCCAGAATTCAGATCAATATTACTGAAGTATTTGGCCCCCGTGAGTTGATCATTGAGGTCATCGATTTGGGGAATCTAGTACCATTTTTTTACTGTGATTTTATTTAGAGCCTGGTAATCAATGCAGAGTTGCCAGGTTCCATATTTCTTCTATACCAGAATGATTTGGCTTTTACAAGGTGATGAGTTGGGACATATGTGCCCCTTGTGGAGAAGTTCTTGGATTTGTCACTTGATCTCCTCATTCTCTAACAGAGAGTGGTGATAGACTGGACAATTGGACAGTGGTGTGTCGGGGGTCAGATCGATGGGGTGCTTGACCTGACAGTGCAGAGGTACCCTGGTAGGTGAGGAGAAGATATATTAGTATTCTTCCATGACCTTATCTACTTGCTTATGTTGTGTGGAGAGGTCGGTTGCAGAGACCCTAGATGTGGTTGTGATATTTCAATTATTCTAAGAGAGAATCACTAAGAAGACAAACTTCCTCGCCTGAGAGATGACTTTCCTGCATTGCTTAGCAGATATCAAGGAAATAGCACTAGGTGGGACTGCCTCGGGTATCCTGTAAAATTTCCTTTTCAAAGTACTAATAACACTACAAGGCCTAGACTCATATACAACATGACGTTTCCATAAATAAGGTTGGCCCAAAATAACATCACAAACTTCGAGAGGAGAAACATCACACAATACCTCATCTTTGAAAGGCTTGATGTTTTATGACAGTCGACACTGTTGGCTAAAGCAGAGATCGCTTCCTTGGCGGAGCCATCCAATGGTGTAGGGTTATGGGTGCAGCATTGTCAGCAGGGCTAGCTGCTTAATGACCTCTGCTGAGATGATGTTCTTAGGGATACCTCTATCAATGATGAAGTGTCACGGGGTGCCTTTTACACACATATGTGAATGGAAGAGGCGCTCTCCTTCTTCTTTCTCGTCTGGTTCACCAGGATGGAGCTTGATGGTAGCAATGATGGCACTGGGTTTCACGTCAATGATTCATATTCCCCTTTTTGGTTTCGGTTCAGATTCATAACCCACATCTGATTCAGATTATTTCACTTCGGCCACCAGCGACTACTTTGAGCGACAATCAGTAGTGTTATTCCAAGGGCTCTTATGGAAGTCGCACCACTTCCTGGCATCTTTCTTTGTCTTTCTGGTGTCCTTGTTTGCTTGTGATTTGGACTGGTTGTCCTGATATTGTCCATAGTTTCTCTGTGCTTTGTTCTATGGGTTGGGGCTGCCCTTTCCTGGATTTTGTTGTGAGGGGTTCCTAGGCCCAAATAGTTGTGTCTTTTGTTCGAGCTTCTGCTCGATTTTGACGACATATCGATAGGTCGTGCCCAAGGACAAGATGTCCAGAAATTCCATTTCGGTATAGATTTTTCTATGGAGAGCATCGCGATACTTGAGCACTATATGTCGCTCTGAATCTTTGATACCCATCTTGGTGCGCAAGGTATGGAAGATATTTGTGAAATATGTCACTGCTTGGTCTCTTTCTTGTCGTAGTGTGGTCCATTTGGTATACAAGTCCTCATAACTTCCAAAAGGGTAGTATTGTTCCTTAATAACATCCCTAAAGGATTCCCAGGTGGTCGTGATTGTAAATAATGAGGGTTCCTCTGTTTCCTTTTTCTCACAGAAAGTTTCCCAGCAATCTTTGACATGGGGAATGGCTTTGAGGAGAACAAAAGTAATATTTTCTCTATTCGAAAAGTTATGAATAGAAAACTACCCTTATAGTAGATTCAACCACTTGTCTACAACATATGCATCTATATGACCTTCAAATATAGGAATATTGAAGTTTATTTATACCTTGAAGGGGGCAGTGCCTCCGCTCAAAGAAGATGTGTTGCTTGTTGGTAGCCGCCGAAGGATTTGCGTGAAACTATCCATCATCTTGTTCCTTTGTTGCATGAGGGCTTCCTCAATCAATAGTTTGAAAGGATCTCCTGTCCCATCATATTTCTTTTCTCCTTCCATGAGAGTTCGCTTGGGCATGCGAGATCTTTTTTCCTCAAGAGAAACAAGCTCGAGACCCAACTCTTTGTATTCTGACCTCGTTGGGGACATGCATTAAGATGACAAGGAGCAGACCGCTCTAATACCACTGATCTGGATTTTATGAGAAGAAATAAATGACTACAGATTATTAATAGGTTCTTAACACAAAATAATAGAGATACAGTAAAATTGGTTTTCTATTCAATAAGGAAATAAGCTGAAATTGTAAAATGCAGTGGAAACAAGCTTGTTGGAATTGTGGCGGCTTATCTCTGAGAAGAGATGCGATGATTGCGCTCATTCACAAGAAGATGATTACAATGAGGCTCTATAGGCCTTTTTGCAATAAAAATAAATGTAAAAAACCCTAGACATCCAAAAACCTAACCCTAGGAGATGAAGTGCCAAATGTCATGTGGGCCCCATTTGGGTAAGTTAGTATATCAACTTCCCAGGGTCGTAACTTTTGCATACGATATCTGTTTTAGGAGTATGATAGCCCATTGAAAAGGTATCCTCAAGGAGATTCATTTTTGGGGTAATACCAAAGAAACTTCCATATTTCTCCTTGTTTTCCCAAAAAACATCGTTTAGGGCCTCAAAACAGCTTCGGAAGTGAAAAACTGCTAAAAATAGTAAATTACCAAAATTTCCAAAAAATTGTTTTGAGCCAGTTGGAAAAGGTGGGTGGGCACCGATATCCACCTAGATCAAAGACCCCAAAAATTCTCGATCGATCCAACAATTTCAAGACAATTCTCCAGTCTCTCCATTGTACTATTGGCATAATGAAGAGCTTCGCTACAAAGGTCATCTATATTTAAGCCACCAGTTGTAACTTAAATCCACGGTGCTTTCTAAGCTTCATGCTTCACCCATAACAAGGAATTTCAGGTTTACCAAAACCTATGAACGAATTAAACATTATTTTTTCTGGGATGGTATGACACAAGATATTTGTACATTTGTGGTTGAATGTGATGTTTTTCAACACAACAGGGGGGGAACTGTCAAAGCTTCGGGAACACTACAACCGCTTCCAATTCCACCAACTATTTGGAGGGAAATTTGTATGGATTTCATTGTGGGCTTACCTAAATCTGGAAATAAGTCATTCATCATGGTGGTATTTGATCTCCTTTCCAAATATGCTCATATTTGTGCTCTTAAACACCCATTCACAACATCCAAAGTGGCTCAGATTTTCATGGATCGTATTTTCAACCTTCATGGCATGCCTCACTCTGTTGTATTTGACAGAGATCCAAATTTCACCATCAATTTTTGGAAAGAACTATTTAGGCTCCACGGCACACAATTACATCTCAGTATTGTTTATCACCCATAGACTGATGTCCAAACTGAAGTTGTCAACAAGTTTTTGGAAAAATATTTGATTTTTTTTGCATCTGACCGACAACATCAGTGGGCTCATTCGTTACCCCTAGTTGAATGGTGGTATAACACATCTTACCATATTGCTACCTGCATGACTCCTTTTGAAGAATTATACAGACAAAATCTCCTGTATGTTCTTTCCTACATACCAGGGGCCTCAAAGGTCGAGGAGGTTGACAAAAATATTACATTATGTTCCACCATTCTTAGTTCTCTCAAAGAAAATTTGGTCATGGATCAGAATTGTATGAAATAAAAAGTAGATCAAGGACGTTCAGAACACCAGTTTTCTACAGGAGACCAAGTGTTTCTTCATCTACAACCTTACAAGCATATTTCACTCAAAGTCGAACACTTTCATAAGCTTGCTCCCAAATTTTATGGTCCTTATACCATTCTCAAGAATGTGGGACTAGTGGCCTATCAGTTAGCTATGCCCAACCATTATAAGATCCAACCTATTTTTTATGTCTCGTGCTTAAAGAAGGTGATTGGAACTAAGTGCCAAAATCAAACCAATCTTCCAAAGTTTCATCATGAAGGTTCCATATGGTTGCATCCACAAGCATTCTTGGACCAGCATGAACGTCATCTCCATCAGTGCACCATTAAGGAGGTGTTAGTGTAGTGGAAATATACAACTCTAGAAGATGCCACGTGGGAGCTAGCAACTATTCTCCATGAATTTCCTCATCTCAAGCCTTGAGGAAAAGGATTTTCTTCAAGGGGGAAGGCATGTTAGGGACCTAAACCCCTGACTTCTCATATAGGTAGAATAATATATTTCCATGTAATAAAGGTTTATACTAGTTAGTAAGGCCTATTTAATAAATATGAACAAGTCAATGTAAGAAGACCTAATAGAAGCTTCTGCTTCTAGAAAGATCTTCCTCTAGAATGTTATTTAGAAGATAGAATTAGGATAAATAAGAGTAGAAGGTATGAGATGGATTTATCCTGAGAATTATTGTAATAGAGCTCTGTTCTACTCGAGGTTTCCCCCTCGAAGAAGCAAGTGAACATTGTTTCCTATCAATGAAGGTATTATTTTGGTGTTGTAGTTACATATATTCTTTTGTTCCGTTGTTATATTATTTTTCTCTATTGTTTTTTTTTTGTAAGTGAGTGTAAGAAGTTGTAATACTGCAGAAATATTATAATATTAAAAAGGGGGGCATCCTAGTCTGCATAGTAGGAAACTTGACCAGGGGTTTCTGAGTTACACTTGCTGATATATAAGAGGGGTGGGATTGGTCTGCCACCAGGGGAAACTAGGCCAGTCCTACCATAACTAGTTTTGAAAAATGATTAGAAACATAAACATAAAAAGATAAAGCTGAGACAATCCACTAGACCCAAGTGGGTAGTGTCCGAAATGACCTGACTATGTCTAGCATTCCTGCCATTAGACTAACCATTCACTAGTACATGACAATGATGTGTTTCTTTCCACCATCTTCCTGGCTCTTTTTCTGATCCTTATGGGAGATCATGTGAGTCTTTCAAATGTGGGCTGGCACACTGTGCCCATCGACTTGCGTGATGTCCATGTGATGGACATAGCGCAGATAGAGGTGGAATTTAGCAGCCAACCACTCCATCTTGGATTTTTGGTCCTTATCGACCTCAACTAATAGTTTGGTAATAGTTTCCAGACTTCTAAGGTGACTCAGGATTTCATCCAACATTTTATTTTGTTCCTTGTTTTCATCCTGTCTGGCTTCTTCCATTTCTGAACTCACTTTTCCAATCATCATCTTAGTTAGCCACGCCATCTCCACTGTTTTATCATAGAGGGTTTCCCTGGGTTGTGTGGCCCCCAAATCAGTAATCCAATTTGCTTCATGTACCAGTGCATCCCATGCATTTTTATTTTATCTCCTTTTCCCACCGGGTAATGGTCACTTTTCCTTTCGGCACAACTAGAGTTTGGAAGGCACCCTATGCATCTTTTTTCGCTTGCTCCATTCTTGACAACCACCGTGGACTATTCAGAACTTCATTTTCAAGGGGGTCCTCTTCCTATGTGTTTTCTTCATTCGCACCATCCTTCTTGGCTTGTCACAGCTCCTTGGCTAGATACTCATCATGTGCCTCACTTCACAGGGATTCCTTCTTTCCCTTCCCTTGTATCTGTAATAGCCCCTACAGTTGTGATCCCTATGTTTGCAGCTATTCCTACCGTCTCTCATCTTATTGATCGTCCCCTATTGCGATCTTGTCCTTCCAATCATGGTTTGGCCATAGTGGTGAGCACTCTTGTCCTTTTCCCCGTTGTTGCTCGTATGATCATGATGACCTAGCCTTTATCCCTGTGTAGGACCCTAACCCTGCTCGCTTGAGATATGATTGTGCTACTCTTCATACATGTACTTCGACATTGTGGATTGAGTCTCGACCATGTCACTCCCTCATGCCTTACACCATTTGTTGCATGCGGTTTTTCTTCTGTACTTTCCCACATGCTTTCCCCGCAACTCTTACTGTCGAAAGGGATTTGTTGTCGTACCCCCGCCTGCTATTTATGTTGATCCTGCATGGTAATTGGTGCACAAGTGTTAAGCAGTTATATCCAACCTGGGTCCTGTGTGCCTGCCACTAGGCTTTGCGTTGCCCTCCTCGATGTGTCATTCCTTGCTTAAGCTTCCTTCATGGTCTTTTGTCACTATTTGGACATAGTTTGTTCTGAGTTGTCCATTCGATATGTTGATCTAGGTAGTGTCTAGTTCTACACCTTCCTTGCCAACCCCCTCGTTGTCTAGCCTATCCGCCAGGCCATTCGCTGACCTGTGGACCCAACGCAACTCCACTGTGTTCAAATTTTTCAGATGCTCCTATATTTTTTGTAAGGAATGTGCCAAGCGCCAGTGTCTCTGAACCTTTCCCACTCTGGTGCCATTTTGGAGTATCTTCATTGTGTTGATGACCAGGGTGGAGTTGCCTTCCACGATAGTGTTTTTCATCCTTTCGCGACGTAGGATTTCAAGGCCTAGCTCCAGGGATCCAAATTCCGCTGCGTTGTTGGTTTATTTTCCCATATTCCTAGCATACAGCCGAATGATGTTACCACCAATGTTTTTGATCACCCCTCCCATCCCTGCCACTCCTGGGTTTCCTTTTGTCACCTCGTCAAACTTCAATTTGAGGAACCCTAACGGAGGGGGGATCCGGTTGTAGTCACCTATTTGGAGTTGTGGTTCCCACTCTACTGGTGTACTGTTGTGCCCATCTTTTAGGTGAAAAAAAATCCAGGATGTGGGAATCTTGGTCTGTGATTTGTGTTTTTTTCGTCTTGCAGTTGCGGCTCTACACCATTTCTTGTATTTGTGAGATTATTGCATCCTTGATATTTCCTTTCGTTATCCTTTCATTCCTAAAGATGCATCGGTTCCTTTCTTTTCATACTTCCCATATGATCATCCCTGAGGTTAGATTCCAATAGAGGTTCACCATTTCATTTTCATTGTAACTCTCACTCCAATTATTGATGGTTGCACTGATGTTACCTCAGATCCTATTAGACTGGCGATGGATTCTTGTTGCCCAATAACAAATCTTTGTTGTATAGTTGCATTCATCGAGGAGGCGATTGGTTGTTTCCTCGTTGTCTTGATAGAGGTGGCACCGAGATGGACCTATATAACCCCTTTTCCTAAGGTTTTCCCGGGTTAGAATTCGGTTGTGAAGAACTAACCATTCGAACATTTTGATTTTTGTCCATTGGGGGTTGCCCCAAATATTTCCCCATTGTTCTGCATGTTCTTCTTGGTCCTGGTCTGCGATGTAATACCATGCTTATTTTAATTTGAATTCCCCACCATTTTCCCTACCCCACCTTAATTGGTCCTCTTCCTCTGAGACTGCAATTTTCCTTTTCCCCAGTTCCTCCTCTACCTCTTTCATTAGAGCTATGATCCAGTCTATATTTTGTGGATTAAGTTTGTCACTACCATTCCTTTGCTTCCAGTAGTGGTGGATTTTTGTTTTGCCTTGCATTTTCATTTCTTGTTGGAGCTCCTCCCTATCCTGATTTTCCAGTCTGGGTTCCTATTGCCATGCGTCCTCCCAGACTCTGGTTGTTTTACCATTTCTGACTTCCCAAAAGCTATGTTTATGGATCCAATTCTTGTTGCGCCAAGAGAGATTCCAGATGGTTGATCCCACCCTTGTGCCCATGAATTGAATTCGATCCTGGTCGTTGATGTTCGGGGCATACTTGGGGTAAGAACAAATCATTGGATTCATACTTCACTGACTTTTATGATTTAAAGAGAGAGCAAGACGAAGCTTTTCCTATATTCAACAGAAGGTTCTACGGGATATATTATGACATATATTTGAAGATCCATCCCACGGATATTGTTGCCATGGTATACTATGTTATGGCTCAGTATTCAGAGCTTGTGCTTTTCCTTCTGGAAAGGAAATCTTCATCGTTAATGAGTTTGTTTGAAGATGCTCAAGAGGTGGAGGAGAACATTTGTGCTTCTAGGAGGACCCGAGAGCGGGCTAACTCTAAAAATCCACATCTAATTGAGCCAACAAAATGTCAGTATGGCTCAGATTTTGAGCATGAAGGTTATGAATGTGAAACAGAATTGGAACAGGAGAAAGCATGTGAGTTTATTTTAGAGTCAGATATGAATTCTTTAATATTTGTAGAGTATTACAGAGACAGGTACGAATATGAGTTTTATGATCAGTTTACAAACCAAATTGAGCCTATGATAACTAATGATTACATAGGAAATTATATTTTCTTAGCTGATCCCAATCCATATCATGTAAACCTTGTTATGTTATCCTCTTGTGATCATTATTCTGAAGAAAAAGATTTAAATATTTGTGAAGATGAGCAGTTGTCCTTTGATCAAAATCCAATAGAAATCAATGAAGACAGTCTTCGGTTTTCAGATTGGCAGATGGAAGGAAGTTGCAGCGATTATGAGGAACATAATTTGCAGAAATCATCTTATCTTCATAAGGAATATCAAGAGGACTATATTCCTTTTGAACCCTTTGTTTCAAATTATGATAAAAAGGTTGTTGATGAGGAAGAAGGCAGTGATATAGAATATCAAGAACATATTACTTCTTCTCTCTCAGAAATTGTCGACTGCAATAGGCCAGCATATCATAGTGAGAAATTTAAATCATAGGAAAATGATGAAAGGGAACAGAAAAGTTTAGATCATCAGTTGATCATACATTTTTCTGCAGCAAATACTGAGCAGTCCACATTCAACACTGAGATCAATGAAAGAAGCCAGCAGTACCAGCAGTAGCAACAACTTTTCAGTTCTCAGTTGGATCAGCAACAAGTAGAGGTATTTCTTTGTGGATTTGATGACCCTATTTTAGATTATTTGGAGATTATGAACATCTTAAATCTCAAAATATTTTTTTCAGGAGAAGGACAGTTCTGTCATCTTTTCCAATTACATTTTTGCTCGTTATGGTTTCTTATATTTTTGGGGTCAAAGTCAAGAACAAGTTCAGTAAATCAGTTTCTGACATGGCTTCATTGGAATCATGACTTCACTTGATAAGAGGTAGTACAGTTGGTTAGTATAGGGATAGATAGAAGAATAAGCTCTTTCTGAGCAAGAAAACTACATACAGATTTCAGTTTAGTAGAGGATTACGTGAAAAATCCAGATGTTATCTCCAAAAATGAACTATTGAAGTTAGCCAGTGAAATTTCAAGGTTTCAACGGCTAAATGGCATTTCTAAAAACAAGTAAGCCAATGAAAGTACAGCCCTCAGTTTTTTGATTAACAGACACAATAATATTACAGCAGATATGGAGAGGAAGATGATGAGATGAAAAGTCCAGGTCATCAGTTCATCATGCATTCTTTTCAGACAGAGATTAAGCAATCTGTATTTAGAATTAAGATCTGTGAAGGAAATGAGAAACTTGATTATTTTCGATTGATTGATTTAATAAATAAATAAAAAAACAAGCAGGTTATAGGCAGGTTACAAGAAGGCTACAGGTTTTCAGATGATAAATTGTAAAGGCCAAATGACTCCATCCCCAATAATAAAGGCACAAGGTCTATCAGGTTCTTGGAAACCTTGCAGGGAGGTATCCATCCCAGTTGGAGCCAGATGTTAGCGATCAAATAATTCATTCTGAAATTTGTTTGAAACATTATGACTCATCTTGTGGGGGAATTTTGACTACCTTCCCAGGATCTAAATGCGGATTTGAAAGTACCATTGGAAATCGTAGGATATCTAGTTGTCAATCGACTATTCAAGCATGTAAAACGGACTCTCCACGACTGAGAAATTTGATTTTTCCCAAGGCAATTTTCATTAAAAAAATATGGGTTTTCACCAACTAATTGCTTTTGAAATCTTCTAGTTAGTTGTTGAAAGCTTTCCTTTTCATCGGCTAAAGGGGAAAAAGAGTTGGTGAAAGCGCAGAAGAGTCCAGAAACGTCATATTTTTGCCCAGATCGCGATTTTTTATTTCCTAAACACGTGGGAAATGTGTTAAATGGTGGATAATAATTAGGAGAAGCTAGAATATCTTTCTCTTCCAGCTTTAAAGACATGAGGTGAGGATATAACGCCAAATGGCACAATAACTCTTGACAGAAAATCTCCTAGTCATCAAAGACAGATTTTTGAATCTGTGATTTTCACTTACAGACTGCCAAATAATGATTTAGCTATCAAATTCGACTTGTAATGATCAAATTAAATCTATTTGGTTAAATATTAGGTTATCTTATTGTATTAGTTTTGTACTCTGTTTTCCATATTTAGAAATCCAGATCATGTTTTCTAGGACCTGAGATCTGTTGTAAAAGATATAAATACCTATCATTTTGATAGAGAAAAGGTTTGATTTTGGATACAGGAACTATACCTTTGTAACAGACTTTTCATATGATAATACAGATCACAAGTTTCTCTGTCTATTAATGTCAGATTTCCACCCTTCTTCTGCACTCTTATTCAAGTTGTTTTAACTGCAAAATGAGTGTCATCTCATTAGTTAGTTCATAACTTGATTAATAGTTTTTTACATTGTTTATTAAACCCATCATTGTGTATCTGGTTTATAAGCATTGTCTTCTTCACCCACTTAAACCTATTATTTGATTATTGATCCTTGAGGGCATTGGTTTATTTGATTATTCATTTTGACTGTTTGGATACCATATTGTAGTTGAGTTATCCCATTGATCCACACATACAAAAACACAAAAACAAGTTTACTTTAAGTTACCAAGCATCTTTGTCTTACAACCTCAAAGCGTTTCTTGGAGTGATAACATGTGTTACCTATAATTTGCATGTTAACTAAAAGTGTGTGTCTCGTGGCTTTGGCTATTAGTAGGTTCATCGATTGTGGGTTCCATAAGGTGAGGATACCACATGCCATCTGTTGGCCTTCGACAACCAACATCTTGTACTTACTCCAATGTTTTTTGTTGATTGTTTCCATTTTGTCTACAATGCATTTTGTCTCTTGGATGAAACAGAGGTCAGTTTTCTCCTTCCTCGGCCTTTTTTTTAAGGATTCTTTGCTTTCGGGGGTTGTTTAGGCCTCTTATATTCCATGTTATAATCTTCATTTAAACATGTGGGGGGGAGTGGGGAAAGAGATTTTTAATCTTACCTGAGTTTATCAACAGGGCTCCTAGTTCTTGTAGGGCTACGTTGTTTGAGTTCCTGCCTTTCTTTCACCTCGTCTGCTTGGGTGAAAGCTATGGTTATCCCTCGCCTGCTTTGATTCCCAGGTGTCCTATCTCTCCATGCGTGTTCTTGATCCCTCTGTATTTTTCTTCCTCTGTTAGAAGGAAGAGGTATTGGATGCGATCTAGTTGCTCCGCTAGCATATTTTCTACTCCCTGCCTTTTCCATTGCTCCAATATGTTCAGCAGATTGATTCCTTCCCTTTCCACAATGTCTCTGAGATCAGAATCTTTCATGCCTACCTCACTTCGTGTCATCTCCGAGTCTTCATCTGCCTCCTGCATTGGGGTGTTGGCGTCTTCATTTCCTCCTTTCATAGGACTTGCGCTACCTCCCTATTCCCTCTTATTTCTTGGAATATCTTTGTTCTCATGAGTTGCTTGTTCCCTAGCTTCTCTAGCTTTTGTCTTTTCCTTTCCTCCTTCTTCCCCTTGGTTTAATTTGCCCCATCCTTTTGGTCTAGTCCTGGCTTTCGGATTGCTTCCTCGTGGGGATTTTCTTTGTTTCTTGTTTGCTTTGTTTCTATGGTTCATTTTTACAAACCCGTCCTCATCCTGCTGTGTTTTAGTGTTTTATGTTTCTTGTTTTTTATCGAGAGGACATTCTCTGATTAGGTGTCCATGTTCATGGCATCTTCTGCATCTAAACGGGATCTTCTCATAGTCGATGCTTTGTATCCATTCCTCATCCTTGAATTCCAGGCTTATGGCTTCTGGGAGCGCCTCTGAAACATCCATCTCTATGAAGATTCTTGCACAGGATGTATATCTCCCTTTTAGGGTTTCTTCCGATGTCTTAACATATTTTCCAAGCTTTTTTCGGATTTCTTTGAAGGTGGATGGCAGCCATTAGTCTAGTAGTAGGGAGTAAAACCTCAGCCAGACTGGGACATTTTAAAGGTTTATTTATCTAGTGAGAAGTTTTCCTTCCACAGTCGCATGTATAGCCCTGCTGAGGCGTGAAAGTATGGCCCCCCCTCAAAGACTTTATCCCTATCCTCCAGGTTCATGAAGACTTTTTTGAAGAATCCTTTCGAGCCCAGGTGGAGTTCCACTTCTTCGCTTGGCTTCCATTGATATTTTATCCAGTTGCGCAACGTTCTTTCTGTGGGCCACAAACCCATGAACTTGCAGATTAGTGCATGTGTCTTCATCTGGTCCCGATAGAGTTGTGTTTGTGGGTCTTCCAGTATAACTTTGGGTATCAGTGTTGTTTTAGGTTTGCATGGGTTGCGCCCATCTGCCCCACTGGGGTTCGCTAGTTCTTGCGCATCCTTCTGGGCTTCTCTAGCTTCTTCTCCCACGCGATCCTTGTTTTCCTAGTTGTTCTCCTTATTCTTTTCCGATCCTAATCACGAGGTTCTTGTCAGTGGTTCTTTGAAACCAATGCCTCGTGGGCCTTTCCCCCTGTCCACCACTACCTGCTTGTATGAGGGGGTTCCACTCCCACCCTCTTTGGTAACCATCTTGTTTGTTGTTGAGATCGTGATTGTCAAACCCTAGCTTGTGGTTTCTCTAGGTTCTTTTTGGGTCCGTTATTCAACCTCTCTTGTTCTCTATTATTATTCGGCTAGTATTCACTGCAATATTTATGTTTTCTGTTATTATAATAGTTTTGGTTCCTAACATATGTGGGAGGATCCAACTAACGAGGTAATGGGGGAAGGGTCTTGTCATAGAGAGAGAAAGGGATTTCACACAAGGTGGCGACATGAGAAGGAATAGGAAGGGTGCATGGAAGGGACTAGATGCAGGAGGTGGTGTCATCAACTGGACCTACAAAACCAAGCGAGGAGGATGAGGGGATGATGGGACATGGGTTGTTCAAATGTTTACGCCGAAAAGTGGGTCCTCTAAAAACTCCAATATCTCTTCATCCCCATAAACCATTATGGCATGTCCTTGATGCTGAGATCTCACTTTGTCATGACGTCATCCCTTGACATCAAACGAGAACGGATAAACCTAGTATCCAAAAACCACAAAACCCTCAATCCTAAACTTTCAACTCACATCGATCTCTCATTATCTTTGTTGATATTCTATTTATATAATTTAATAAATTATTATTTTTAAATAAATATATAATTAATTAATATATAATATTATTAATTCCATTTTTAATCTTTAATTTTTATTTTATATTTTTATTATACAATAAATTAATTAATATTTATTTAATACACCATACCATTATATAAACTTATTATCCGTATCATTACGATTACTAAGACCAAGTTCTATTTTGTTAAATAAAAACATTCAATATTTAATTAATACATCATACCATTGATATAAACTTCTTATGATTATCATTACGATTAGTCAGACCAAGTTCTAATTTCTTAAATAGAGGTCACCTTTTAAACAAATAATATTAAAATTAATTTTTCCCTTTTACTTTGGTTTTTTATAATTATACCTCTCTACCATAAAACTGTGAAGAAAATGATTTAAAGTCTACTCTTTAGGCATTGTACAATATATAAAAGGTTTCTTTGTTAAAAATAACAACTTATTTGTCATGTGCAAATTAATAATTATAAGATATAATATTTATTAACATAAATATGTGCAAATTAATTTTATAAAATATAATATTTATTAACATAAATATGTGCAAATTAATAATTATAAGATATAATATGTAATTACTTTGTAAAATAATATTTAACTTTAATTTTTTATAATTATACATCTACCATAAAATTGTGAAGAAAATGATTTCAAATTACTTTTTAAGGCATTGTACAATAAATAAAGGTAACTCCTTCAACATTTTCTTTGTTAAAAATAACAACTTATTTGTCATGTGGAAATTAAATAAGATATAATATTTATTAAAATAAATTACAAATAATATTTAATTACTTTGTAAAATAATATTTTTTATTAGATATAATTTATTAAAAAAATAAGATTTATTTATTTTTTCTATATTATTTTAAAATTTATTTTTTTCTTATCTCAAAAACAATAAAAATAATATTTTATGATTTCATCCAACAATTAAATATGATACAATCATCTAAGTTAAAAAATTGTGCATTTGGAATAATAAAATTTATAAAAATATGTATATAAGTTAAAATTCTACCTTTGGAATAATAAAATTTATAAAGATATGTATATAAGTTAAAATTATACATTTGGAATAATAAAATTTATAAAAATATGTATACAATGTAATGTTTTATAATTTTATCCAACAATAAAATATGATACATCATCTAATTAACAAGTTAAAATTATCCATTTAAAATTATAAAAACATATAAAGATATGTATACAATGTAATGTAATTGATTATATATATGTTATGTAGATATCACATGATTTTATTCAACAATCAAACATGATACAATTATCTAATTAACAAATTAAAATTATATATTTAGAATAATAAAACTTATAAAGATGTTTATAAAGATGTGTAGACAATGTTGTTGATTATGAAAATATTATGTAGATATTTCATGATCAATAAGGTTCAATCAAAGTTCTTATATAAGATAATTATAAGATATAATATTTATTAAAATAAATGATCAACAATATTTAATTACTTTATAAAATAATAATATTTATTAAATTATATTGTATTAAAAAAATTATTATCTATTTTTTTTACTAATTTACATCATTTCAAAATTGAATTTTTTCTTTTATTTCAAAAAAATAAAAATAATGTTATGATTTCATACTACGATCATCTAATTAACAAATTAAAATATACATTTAAAATAATAATAAAACTTATAAAGATGTGTATACACTATAGTTGATTATGCAAATTATGTTATGTAGATATTTCATGAATGACAAGGTTCCATCAAAGTTCTCAATTTGTTAAAAATAGTATATATTTTAGGTGACATGATAAGCATATGGCTATTCTAAGGTATATGTTATATGTTTCTAAGATATATGCTATATGTTCATTGCATTTTATTGTGGAAGCAACATTATAGGAATTTTTTTATAATTTAAGATAATTGATATTGTTGCAATGTATACTTAATATATGTCATTGCTTTATTTGTTTGTATTTTCTATTATCAATCAATAATTTGAATTATTTTGAGACATTCATTAATATCCAGCAAATCACATTATATTTTAAAATCACATTACATGTTTAAAGAAGGAAACACTAAGATTTTTGAGAAAGTTATAGTGAAAGAAAAGACAATAATTACCATGATCTTTGGAAGGTAGTGTTTTGCATTTCAAATAATGTGTGTTTATGCATAAATTGGAAAGAGGTGTAGGAGAATTTGAATTGTCAATTTTTTTTTGTAATTATTAGAAATGGATCATTATTTATTTGGTATTTCTTAGAACCAAAAATTAGAGTCACCAAGTTGAAAGATCCATTTTAGTGACAAATCTTATTTTGGTGATTTGTTGTTCTAATACTTCAAAGTCTATTTAACATTAAATGGCCATTTGAAAGTGAAAACTTTATGAGTTCCAATTGTCCAAAGAGCACATATCTCATTTTTAACAAGTTATGCATTTGACACTTAGGAGTTAGTTAAGATCTACTTGGTCTAATATGTCATTAGGTAAAAGTGTGTTTCTTTAGTATGCATTAGTATGCATTTGTAGTTAGGAAATCCGACGGTCACGATAT
>JZKD02S0260284.1:15664-27608 GCA_000966675.3 Picea glauca
AATACTAAAATGAATAAAGTGGAAAATAATAATGTGAAACCCAAATGTATTTATGAAAATGGTATGACGAAGGTTTAATGGGGCGATGAAATGTAAGGAATAGTGAAGGGAAAGGCGGATGAAAATATGACATTTCTGAGTCCCAACAGTAGTACGAATTTACACTGTTGTCCTCCTAACAGTCTATGAGATCCTCCAATGATCTCATTTCATTTCCCACCTAGAAATATGAAAATCCATCTCTTCTCTCCTGGATGTTTATGAAATCTTTATCTGATCTCACCTCCTCCTCATCACTGAGGTGTCTCCCAATTTTTGATTCATAGACATAAACCACTTCTTCCTCTGTGTCACTGAGGTTTTCGACATACCTCATCCACCTCTTTAACAACTGTTACTTTCCTCTGGCCAACAATCTCTTGAATTCCCACTTCACCTTCTTCTTCATGGGCCACTCATACACCCAATTCGCTTTAGCATCTCACTGCATTTTTGATGTCAGTTGCTCCATCCTTGCTCTTATGTCACTAAGCTCCAAATCTATCTATGGATTTCTCTTCTGCTTGCAGTCTACTCTTCGACCACACCCATGGCCTTCAGTAGCCATTTTCACCTTTTACCTGCCCTCCTGGCAAGCCTATGAATCACTCTACACCTGAGAGCATCCCCATCTTCTCTTACATATCACCTGGATGTTTAAATTTTTGTTGTTGTTGTACGCGTGCAACAACTTCCTTACAAAGCATCAGTACCCTTCTTCTTAACCTGTTGTCTATAGGAAAATTCATGTTTTTGATACCACCTGATGTTATCAGGTCATCTCCTTTCACCGTCTCGCCCTTTTCTTGTTGACTGCAAAAAAAATTATGGCCTCCTCCTCTTTATCTTTCGCCTGAAATCTATAGAAGAAATTCAAGCTCTATCTCCTTTTGCTTGAAATCTACAGATAAAAAAATCATCTCTGATACCACTTGGTATCAGAGTATATCCTTTCACCGTCTCTCTTTTTCCCACATCTGTAGAAAAATAATGTATTTGTCCTCTGTCTCCTTTGTCTGCTATCTGCAAACAAAATTAGGCTCTTATACCACTTGATACAGACCCCCTTCCCTCTTATGGTTGCACAACCTCCTAGTCTCTGGATCTTTCCTTCTTATGAGTCGGATCGACTCTTCGGGCTCCTAATCGAACCTAAAAAAATCTAGACAGGTCCCTTTTTACTCTTTAGGTGCAGGTCCTGTGAATACCTGCACCCTTTGTCTGCGCACTCTGGCTCTCTTCAATTTTCGGGTGTTATCTCCTTTACACTATCCCCTTCCTTTAATATGTCCCTAGGCTATAACCTTGTGAAACTATGCGATTGCGGGCGCGGGAAAGAGTGGTTTAGACCAACCCTATTTTTTCCACATAATTCACCTCCAGTTACCACATATCGCTTCGTCAAAACAGTGGTTGAAATTGTGTCTCACTTAAGAAATATTATCTTTCGAGCTTGTCCTGGCCCTGCAATTCTTCCCCACTGTCAATCTTCAACCTCTCGGCGCTACTTCTAGATCAACGACTATTATCGAATATTTACCTATCTTTGGCCAACTGTCCAATCAATGACCTCTTCTCCCTTCATGCACGATCTCAGACATTTATGATCTGTCACCACATAAATCCCCTCTAAATCAACGATTGTTGTTGAGTTCGGATTTCTGGACTTCGAGAGTTTTGAATCTCAAACTTTTGCTTCCTCCATATAGAAATCTTTCGAAGTGGAAGAGTTTTTGCCACCTGTCTCCCTGAACCTATGGCTAGGATTCCCTCCATGAATCCGAACTTCGGGGATCTCTATTCTCAAACTATCACCTCTGCTGACTGGGTATCTCCCGGAGTGGAAGATCTTTTGACATGTTTCTCCCCAATAAATGGATGTTCTCCCACTTCGGGACTTTGGGCTCCTCAATTAGATCGATGGTCCTTCCACTCCCTCCTTGATCAACGATCGATATCCTCTTTGGGTATTCAGACCTATCCTTCCTCCACTTTCCTCTGGAGTTCTATATCTAGGGCTTCATGTCCTCCTTCGCATTGATGACCCTCGTCATTTCTAGTATTTCGGCCTTCGTCGTTCTCAAATCTCAACAACCACAAATCTCCGAAGTAAAATCTTTTAGAGTGTTGGATCTTCTAAAACCTGTCCTCTATTGATCCAATGGTTGTTCAATGGTTGTCTAATGGAGTGAATCTTTGTCCTCCATGTGTCCCTTCATAGATCAATGATCCATTTTCTCCTTGTGGGATCAATGACCCTTAACCACTTCAGCCTTTGGTGCTTTAGAACTTTCCAAAACTTCTTTCCATAAAAACCCCAGAGTGGAATCCTTAGAATTCCATGATCTAGTGACACCTCTCCTCTTTCAGATCAATGAATATCATTTTTTTCGATTGTTCAGGCTTTAGTGATGTCAAGCCTTTCTTCTTCACTTTCTCCCAGAGTAACTTCACCCAAAATTCAAGATCTCTCGCCACGTTCCCTCCTAGATCTAACAATCCATCTTTTCTTCGTCTCTTCAGGCTTCGACGATCTCAGTTCTCAACTGAAACCTCACTACAAATTACCAAGAGCTCACAATCTATTGAAAAGTGTCCCTTTGTAGATCGATGGCTCTTGACCCTTTGTCTCTTTGGGATTCAAGTGTTTCAACCTTCTATGCGCTCGTTCCTCCCAGAGCGCCTTCACCCGAACTTGATGGATTTCTGCCACGCATCCTCCCAAATGATGGACATTCCCAAATGACTTCGGGACTTCGAGACTTTTGCGAGTACACCCTCCTTCATGTACACAAAGAATTAAAGCTCGTGCACCTTCTTGTGATCATACGATGGTTGATCCTCTGCACTAAGATCCAATGCTTGAGATCTATTTCCTCCTTTGTGCTTCCTTGTGTCACTGGACATTGATCTAACGGTCCAGGCTCCTTTCCCACAACCAATCTTACGGTTGTTGTCTCTCCTCCTCTTGAGCTTCCATCTTCTCCTGACTTGGAATATTTTGAAAGTGTTCAAATCATTTTTTGGCCTTTGAACTTTCTCTTGCAAACCCGACCTCTGGGTCTCGCCTACGCGTTTGAAAAAACTATCTCTCCTGAGATTTTGGAATTGTCATAAGTTCATCTCTTACTCTCTCTTTACATTATCTCTTCTGAGATTTAGGACTTAGAATAAGTCCATCATGCACGCACTCCTTGCATTTTTTATTCTGATCTTGATCTCCTTGAAGATTTCGATCTCCCATGCACTCCTTGCATTTTTGGGATTTCGTCAAACTCAGATCCGAAGGATTTCTTGAAAATAATTACTTCTCTCCCTCCTAGAATTCCCCTTACTCGATAAACACCTTGCAAATCTTATTCTTCAGAGTATTCAGTAACTCTATTCTTCCCGAAATCAACACAAATTTATTCCTGTGCACACTTGCACTTTCTCGATGCCTGCTTGGCAGAGCTCTAAAAAATTCGCAGTAACTCTGCTTCTCTCTAAACTTGAAAAAGAGTTCTTCCTGTGCACTCCTTACACTTATGTTGATGAATGTTCAATGGTATCCCTCCTGAGATTTCCTTGAGGTTAACTCACCTCTGTCAACGCACTCCTTGCAGACTGTGTGCCAATCCTTTCACTCAGAAAATCTAAGATGAGAAACAATTGAAACTCATACAATACTTCACCAGTTCATACATTCAAACATGAATGACATATAAAAGCATAACAATGAATACAAATACATAAACACACCATATGCAAGAAAAAATCTTTTCTATTATCTTTATGTGTCTATACAGATGTTTACAAAATCTGGATTGCAATAGAGTCCCAGTTCTCTCAAGCTCTCTCTCTCAAAACTATTCTACCTCCTAAGTCTCCCAAGACTCTCTACCCGATATCTCTCTCTCAAGTCTCCTAATTAAAAAAGAGGGCTCTACGAGATTATCCTCTTCACCGCCTTAGTGCTATCACTGTCTCAGTTACAACACCATAATCCTACGACTCATTCCATAAATGAATGTCCAGACCTGACTACGATCTAGACCTACTGCATGCAACCATTTAAGGCAACCCTATCCAGTACTTGTACAAAAGTATGGCCTGGGTCTTACAGCATTACAACACAAAAATATATATTGAATCATATTTCAAATTTTAAAAATAGGAGGGTCGGTGCCTCTCCCTTTCTTCATTGCACGTCTGGGTGTTGGTGTGCTAGCGCATTTGCTGAGGTGGAGCGATGCTCCTACATCAATAGGTAAAATTCCCTTTGGATCCTTTGGGGTGTCTATTGTGAGTGAGAATGAATCCTAGTCACTTTGGGGCTTGGTCCTAGCACTTCTGCCACTTTGCGCACCCTTTCTTACGTTTTGGGAGGTTTCCATGGTGAAACCCATATTTGTCTTGCACACGGTGGATCTAGAAAAGGTCCAAGGCGGAAAATTTGATCGACCTAGGCTTGCAAGGAAATATTATGAATAGTGCATAAACCTGATTTGTGAATAGAATGCGTGCATAGAATATGGAATTTATAACAAAGCAGATGGGAGCAGGAAATGTGCCAGGGAACACTGTATTCATGGAAACTATATGTTTCAAAATGGACTACATATTTTCCATAGAACATCTGTGCATGTAAAGTACAACTAATAAGGGCTGCAGAGCATACATGATACGAACGCCACAATTTTTCATTCTTCCAACCTTCATAATGAGTCGATAATGGTTACTGCACTTGTCGATGTGACTTCTATTAACAGCTTGCCTAGACCCGGGGCACGTAGAAACTCCCTTTTTGACAGGACCTGACTCTTTGGGAACAAACTCCTACTATTTACGCATGTTTGGACTTTGACATCCCTTCTCGACTCCAAGGGCTAACTGACCACCTGTTGACTTCGACCCCTTTGTTGTTAAGTACCTGACCTCACATGATTTGACATATGGGCCATAACTTGACTAAAACTAACTCTAATTGAAGAGAAAAATGTCAGCACTAATAGAGGGCACAACCGGAAGTAAGGGAATGTGAAATTCCTCCAGCATTTGATCAGTCTTCCCTAGCTAGACAAGGAAAAGAGGTAAGCAAGTTTATGGACTTCTTGTATACTTGTATCAAATTGATTAAAGATGAAAGAGTTGTGCAGGAAATAAAACACCTGATAAGACAATATGAAATTGGAAGAGTAGATCCTATGTTGAATAGAGTTGTGAATCAAGTATCTAGGAAAAGGAGGACAAACAAGGAACTAAACCTTAGTGCTCAGATTGGAGACTACGACATAGACTATGTGGTCCTCGACTTGGGATCAAAAGTAAATGTTATGACGAAGAAGACTTGGGAATTGATGGGAAAACCTAAGTTGATTTACTCTCCTATTAGGCTCAACATGGCTAATCAGCAGGCGGTGATCCCCTTTGGAAGAATAGAGAATGTCCCTGTGGACATTGACGAAGTGAGGACATTGGCAAACTTTGAAGTGATTGATATTGTTGATGATAGCTGCCCCTACCCTGCGTTGTTAGGAATTGATTGTCCTTTCAACAATTTGACTCTTTTTGACCTAAAAAGGAGAAGAATGACATTTGAAGGTGATGGCCTTAGGGTCATTGCACCTCTTGATCCTGATGAAGGTCGCAGATACATAGAACCTATAAGAGAAGAAGACTGGCCTATGAGCTAGAGAACATATATAAATTGACATAAGGACAACAGGATTATATTAATCCTACATCATATGGAAATATAAGTTGGCAAAGTGAAATTGCATGCACATCAGATTCAAAAGAAGCATTGGAAAATTGGAAGAACAAAATGTATGAAGTCTGTATGCGGAGGTGTGCCAGATTAACCAAGGCAGTTCGCAGGATTGGCACAGAAGTAAGTAATATTCCTACATTTGATGGCTTGAATAATTTGGAGACATTTCTATTTGAATTTGAAGGAATTGTACCAGTACAACAGGGGTTGCTAGCACTAGATGAATCCTTGAAAGCAACACCAACTAGATGGTGGGAAACACATAAGAAGAACATTGCAGAGTGGGTACAATGTCACACCTTGATGACAATGTGCTTTTCAGATCAAGATGAAGGTTGTGAATTTTGATACACAGGTCAGAGTTGTCCTAAGAACCATCTGTGAATTTGTGAGGAATCCTCAAGAAACATTCCTAAATAAAAGTGGGTACATAAGTTCATTAACACCTTAGATACTACGCCTATCAACTGGTATCTTCAAGCAAAACTGCACTTTGTCACAACATATTGGTATGGTATGACCCAAAAATTTATAGCTATGTTCCTATTTGAAAGTCAATACCCTACAGTAGATCAAGATTTACAAATTGTAATACATAAGGTCTTTGACGAGGCACCTAACCCCCCTATTGACCAAGAAGAAGATGAATGGACTGCACCTCTTCATGTTACAAGGTTGTTATAATATTAATGTTGATGAGGATGATGAACCTAGGGATGTAAACATTTCATAAATTGAAGGAAAGAGAGACATAGAAGGGCCAGTGATCGAATTACCTTTTGTTGGACAACCTATTAAAATTAAGAAGGTTAATAGTGGAATAGAGCAAGCACCTTGGAAAATGTTGGAGACTATTGGGATGATGCTACTATTAGTAATATTATAGAACTATTGCATGAGTATTAGGACTTGTTTCCAACCAAGTTCACAGACATGAAGGGTACCAAAGGACCCATGAGAGAAATGAAGATTCCTTTGAAACCAGATGCAAGTCCTATAAAGAAGAGGCCTTACAGACTAAATCCCAAGTACAAGCAGAAAGTTAAGATTGAATTAGATAGAATGTTGGAAGCAGGAATCATAGAACCTATTGAAGAATCTGAATGGATCAACCATGTGGTGGTTCAAGATAATAAGTCAGGAAAAATCACAATCTGTGTAGATCTAAGGAAATTGAATGATGCATGCTTACATGATACATTTCCTACACCTTTTACTGATGAGGTACTAGATAATGTAGGAGGACATGAGGTTTATTCATTCACAGATGGATTTTCAGGCTATCACTAGATCAAAATTGCTAAGGAGGACAAACATAGGACCACATTTGCAATAGAATGGGGCTCTTTTCAGTACATTGTGATGCCTTTTAGTTTTAAGAATGCACCAGCCATGTTTTCCAGGGTGGTGGTCGAAGCATTTAAGGCGTTTTTGGAGGCATACTTTGATGATTGGACCATTTTCAGCCTACTGAAAGATCATATTGAATGCTTGATATTAATGTTAGATAATTGCAGTAAATGTTAGATTTCCCTGAACTTAAAGAAGTGTATTTTCTTCTCACCTTTTGGATTGTTGTTAGGACACATTGTGTGTAAGCATGGGTTGTTGGTAGATCCTTCCAAGATCGCTATCATTGTTGATATACCTCCTCCTACTTCAGTTAGATAGATGTGCACTACATTAGGACACATTGGATACTACCGAAATTTTATTAAGGGATACACACAGATAAAAACACCTATGGAGAAGCTATTAAAAAAGGATAGTAAGTTTCAATGGACAGAGGAATTCTAGCAAAGCTTCGACACACTAAAGAAGAAAATGGTCACTATGCCTATTTTGGTTTTCCCAGATTGGAGTAAGGAATTCCATGTTCATGTTGATGCTTCATCCATTGCATTAGGAGAATTTTTAGCCCAGCCAAGTGCAGGAGAGATTAACCACCCTATAGCCTTTGCTAGCAGGAAGATTTCTACATATGAAATAAATTATACTACTACTGAAAGAGAAGGCTTAGCTATGGTATATGCATTGCAGAAGTTTAGCCACTACTTGTTAGGAGGAAATTTTAAGATATTTACTGATCATTCTGCATTGAAGTACTTAGTCAACAAGCCAGTGTTGGGGGGAAGAATATGAAAATGGCTATTATTATTCCAGGAGTATGACTTTGAAATTGTGGTCAAGCCAGGGAGAATGAATAAGGGACCTGACCACTTATCCAGATTAGAACATGGAGAGAAACCTACCAGTTTGGATGATACACTACCAAATGCACAGTTGTTGGCCATTAGGAAATTCGATGATCACTTCGTCGAGATAGTCCAGTTCCTTTCCATAGGAATTCCACCTCACGAGTATACAGTTATTCATAAGAAACAATTGGTAGTCCGTGTTGTAGATTTTCAACTTATAGTTGGACATTTATATAAGATGGGACCGTATGAGATATTGAGGAGATGCATTATGGAGGCAGAAATACCATTGATTCTTGAAGAAGAACATGAAGTCATCACGGGAGAACATTATGCAGGGAAAGCAACAATGCAGAAGGTTCTCAGAGTTGGCCTTTGGTGGCCCACTTTACATAAGGATGCTAAGGAATACTACAGAGCCTACGATGTATGCCAAAGGATATGGAATCCTTCTAGAAGGGACGAGATTCGTTTAGCACCTCAGTTAACCTTAAAAGAATTTGAGAAATGAGCTATTGACTTTGTGGGATCGATCAACCCACCAGGAAAGTGCACAGGAGCTCGATACATTATCACTGCTACAAAGTATTTGACCAGATGGGCAGAAACAAGAATAGTTAAGGACTACAGTGCAACTACAGTTGCGCGATTCATCTTTGATGATATCATAACCAGATTTGGATGCCATAAGATCCTTATGAGTGATCAAGTTACACACTTCATTAAAAAAACTATTGAAGCCTTGACTCAGGAGTTCGAAGTCCACCATCAAAAGAGCACACCATACCACCCACATGCGAATGGTATAGTTGAAGCTTTCAATAAGATTTTGGAGACAACGCTGACTAAGATTTACAATGTTAACAGAGATGATTGGGATTTAAGAATTCCAACAATGCTATGGGCTTATCAAACTACTTGCAAAAATTTAACAACGCAGACTCCCTTTAAGTTAGTTTATGGCCAGGAAGAAGTAGTACCTATGGAATATTTGGTTCCTAGTTTAAGAATTTCAACATTTACAGGTATGGATGACACCGACGTTGTTCAAGATAGGCTCGCGCATATGATGGAACTAGAGGAAGATAGTTTCATTGTAGGATTTCATCAACAGGTACAAAAATAATGAGAAAAGGCTTACCATGACAGACATATCAAGAAGAAAGCATTCAAACAAGGAGATTTGGTACTTTTATATGACAACAAGTTCATGAAGCATCCAGGGAAGTTCAAGACACATTGGCTTGGATCGTTCAAATTTTCCTATGTTATAGAAGGAGGAGTTGCACAATTGAAGACTCTTAACGGAGAATGGAAGGATGGTTTAGTAAATGGGAGCCGATTGAAGTTGTATTATGACAACCAGCTTCCTCGTAGCTCTTAGTAAAAAAAAAGGAAGAAGGGTCTAGGTACCAGGTGCAGTTGAAATTAGGTACCAGACACAGAAAAAAAAGTCTACACACGATAGGGAGGGACAGATAAAAAAGCACAAGCTCCTCCGCGTAGTCTGCAGTTGAATTAATAAAGAAGGCTCAACCCTGCAGTGACTCAGGACGAGTCACATGTGAGTGTTAGGGACTTTTTGGCCCTTGGTCATGTATTAAGGAATAAAGTGAAGATTAAGGAAGAAATACAAAGTACGAAGTGCATAGAGGGCACACAAACCGAGGAAGGGTCGAAGTGATTAAAGAAGCAGAAAAGAAGTAATGAAGTAAAGGAAAGAAAGTCATTGAAAGAGAATACCAAGGAAGACAAAGAAGAAAAGAAGGCAGATCGTGGACAAATCAACATGTGGAAGAAGATACTAATGGGTGCTTTGGAGCACCTCATGGAGAAGAAGGAAGAATAGTTTGACGAATCCCTTAAAATGCGGGTTATGTGGACCTAAGGTTTTGGCATCTAGGGTTTTGACACATAGGGTTTTGGACCTAGGGTTTTGACACCTAATCTTTGGTATAAGGTTTTCTAAGAGTCATGAAATGTATAAATAAAGGTCTAGAAGAGTTGAGAGGGTTATTGTTGGTAATATAAATATTGAGAGATAGAAGTGTTTTGTTGTAAGAGAATTCTTGTATTCTGGATCTTCAGTTGGGTGCAAAGATCAACCCTCCAGCTGGGGTGTGCGGGGAGGGGAAATAAAGAGGAAGAGAGAGAAGAATATGCAACTAAGTTCACAGATAGAACTGTATATTTTCATCTATTATATCAAGAAACACAGTTCTGTGGACATATCCCTAGGGAGAGGGTGAACCACGTAAATCTTGTTGTTCTTTGTGGTTGATGTTGTGTTATTTGATATCTATTATATTGTTATTGCATTGTTGTTTTCCCTATTAAATATAGGAGGTATAAGCTAACTCCACAAAGCTAACTGTAAGATTGTTAAAGAATCTCTAGGTTACATTGCGTTGTTTCTCTGGAATCATTTTTCATTTCCTCTGGTTGTAGACACATATGTCCTGCAACCCCCCTATTATTACTTTGGGTGAGAATTCATCTGCTTCGCAGGTGTTTTAGAAAGGGCTAGTAGTTAGGGTTTGTTGGTCTGTTGTTTGAGTTGAACCCTAGGTTTGTCCCTGTGCCAACTGTTAGCACAAGAATTTGTAGCTAGAAGTGGCCTAACTATCATAGTTTTGGGTTTTTGCTAAAGTGTTAACTCCCTCAGTGGTAAAGTGCACAACCTACTATACTGCCAAGACACATAAACACAATGGGTTCGACATTATAAAAGACCATCAACTGCTCTGCACATGTTCAAGATTGAAGGAACTGCGTTTTGACATTACTACCTAAACCTTCACACATGCGCAACATAAGTGGCACTACCTACAGATGCTACCTAATATTTCTGGAAGAAAACGAATTGTGCAGAGTTATTTTACCAGGTTTTAGCGACTAACTTGAAACTTGGATTTTGAACAATTGAAAAGGTATTTTTGAAAAAAGGAGGAGTTTTTTGTTCATAACATGCCAAATAAATAAAACCTCTCTTAGTTTTTAAAAAAGTGTAATGGTGTGAGAGATATTATACATAGAAGTGGCACTACCCAACTCTTTTACAGAGGGCACTGTCTAATTTCTTGTAGCGGTCACAGTTTTGATATTCGCCTTATTGGGAGGTTGTCACATGTCAAGGAGGGTTTGAATGACTTCTCAAGGATCAGTTAGATGTCAAGGGACACCTGCAACTAATATTTACTTCCAGAAAAGGCCTCATGCAATGAGGTGGAGACATTTTATTAATGACTTCCAACAAATTCCTGAAAATTAGCAGTTTGTTGGATTTTTGTCTCTTTGATTGTTGCCACCTATCTCCAAGGCTTAGAATCCAATGAAGGAGATGGGATTCGACCTCCTAAGTTTATTTGGATTTTATTTCCTATTAAGGAAGGATATATCTTGAGGAAATGGGTTGGATTCATGATCCAAGAGGGGAGAGAGCTAGAGGAGCAGTTTATTTGCTCAATTGTAAGCCCGAGGGCCTGTTGTAATTAACATTTCTTCCATTAGAGATTTATGAGAGTTTCTTATCAAACTTTGTGTTATTTGTTATCATTCTATCTTGTCATCTTTCTTGAATAATATTTATAGATTTTGAAGATCAAAAGCTTCCTTTGGTTAATGAATTCATGAGCTGCAAAGGATTTGTGGTAATTGCTTGTTAATCACAGTTTATTTTTCAATCAATCTTCAATCTATATTACAGAAAGGATATATGTTATGTGGTTATTCTTCTCTTTGTTTACCTTCTATTCTTCTATCCATCTTTGCATAAGCCTTCTTTCTAGTAAGCAGCTTGATTTCCTTTGATCTGTAGGATGTTATGACTCCATGCCCAATGGAATGTATTTGCAGCAGTTTGATGCCTTCCTTTTTACTCTCCTCTTGTTGATCCACCTATTCAAACTATTTTAATCCATTTAAATTTCTATGTTACCAAGCTTACTCTCATTTG
>JZKD02S0260284.1:59313-71254 GCA_000966675.3 Picea glauca
TTAGCACCTTTAGGAAATCAATACCCAACAATTATCTCACCCAGAGAGAGACTGCTCACGGGCTTGACAACCCACCTCTTCAATATCCCATGAGCCTGACAACCCGCTTCTTCAGTCCAACTCCTAAGCTAACCAGCTACACAAACCATTATGGTTATGGATACAAGTTTAGGTACAGTGATGAAGATACGAAGGCTAGCTCCATGGTTGTGTGAATTCTCATGGATGATTGACTGGATGACTCAAGGATGGAAGGAGTGATGGAAAGAATGATAGGAAATGAACTAAGTCCCAACAATATGTATGCATGTCCCCAACTTGACACTTGTCATGTTGGGAGCTACTTTGGCCCACTTGTCCCCAACTTTGGAACTTAGGATAAAATAATTATCCATACTTTATGATTTAAGAAATATTCATATAATATTCCTTTTTGGTTTAAGCTCCCTATATTATCCCCTTTTCCTTAACTTTTAGCCCCCTCCCCCCCTTTCCCCTAACTAGTGGAGTTTAGTCCCATGTACTCTTTTATTGTGGTTGGTCTGCGTGCAATGATGTATTTTATATTAATGATGAGACATATACAAAAATAGACGCACTGCCCTTTAATATCTAGGCTCTTTGGCTTAATAATAAAAAAATTGGCTCACCAGCCTATAAAACACAACATATACACAAAGGCTCCCTAGCCTTAAAATCGCATGCACTTAAGTTGTTGCACACGATATCTTGGAATGTGCACACTTCATCATTTTACTGCACAGTACATGCGTGCACTATGTCATGAAAGGTGCATACAAAAAATGATATCATACAACTCACTAGCTTAAGTACATTTTCATTTACATTACAATTGGGATCGAGATAGGGATATTACAATCCCCTCCCCTTATTTATGCACTATCCTCTGTGAATTATGTAAACACATACAACAAAATTTTCAAAAATTCTCAAAACAATGTGGGTATTTTGCCTTCATTGCATCCTCATGCTCCCAAGTAGCGTCCTCGGGACAGTACCAGGTCCGTTGGACCTTTACAAGTCCTATGGCTCGATTTCGAAGCTGTTTGATTTTCCAGTCCAGAATGCACACCGGATGCACTTGAAAAGTGCCTTCTTGCTTCACCTGAAACATATTCCAATCAATATCATGATTAACATCATGTATATATTTCTTGATCAATGATACATGGAATACATTATGAAGACACATAGATGGAGGCAATACAATCATATAAGAAACTGGACCAATCATCTCTAGCATTTCAAACGGCCCACAATAACAAGCTGCCAACTTTGAACAATTTCCCAACTTCAAGGAACTTCTGTTGGATTTCAATTTCAAAAATACATGGTCTCCCCCTTTAAATTCCCCGTGAGTTCTGCCCTTATCAGCATAGCGTTTCTACCTATCTTGGGAAAGCTTTAAATTTTGTTTTATTTTTATCATTTTCTCCTCCATTTCCCTGAGTAAATCTGGCCCAACTAGTGCTTTATCTGTTGGGTTATCCCAACTTACTGGTGTGTTGCACTTTCTACCATAAAGTGCCTCAAATGGGATCATCTTTAGAGATACTTGGTACCCATTGTTATAAGAAAACTCTACCAAGTGTATGTAGTCTTCCCATTTTTATGGATTGCAATATCCCTAGGACGAACCCAATTGTAAATGTAAATGCAAATTACTTTAAGCTGGTGAGTTGATTGATATCATTTTGTATGCACCTTTCATGGCATAGTGCATGCATGTACTGCGCAGTAAAATGAGGAAGTGTGCACATTCCAGGATACCATGTGCAACAACTTGAGTGCGCACGATTTTGGGGCCAAGGATCCCTTGTGTATATATTGTGTTTTATAGGCTAGTGAGCCAGGTTTGTGAATTATAGGTCGAAGAGCCTAGATGTTAAAGGCCAGTGCACCTAATTTTGTATATGTCTTAGCATTAATATAAAATACATCGCTGCGCGCAAACTGACCACGATAAAAGAGTATGGGGGACTAAAATCCACTAGTTAGGGAAAAAGGCGTCGGGGGGGGGGCTAAACATTAAGGGAAAGGGGCTAAGCTAGGGAGCTTAAACCAAAAAGGAATATTATATTAATATTTCTTAAATCATAAAGTATGGATAATTATTTTATCCTAAGTTCCAATGTTGGGGACAAGTGAGCCAAAGTAGCTCCCAACATGACAAGTGTCAAGTTGGGGACATGCATACATATTGTTGGGACTTAGTTCATTTCCTATCATTCTTTCCATGACTCCTGCCATCCTTGATTCATCCAGTCAATCATCCATGAGCATTCACACAACCATGGAGCTAGCCTTCGTATCTTCATCATTGTACCTGAACTGTATCCATAAGCCTACCTGTTTTGAGTAGCTGGTTAGCTTGGGAGATGGACTGAAGAGGTGGGTTGTCAGGCTCGTGAACAATTCTCTGGGTGGGAAAATCGATGGGAATTGACTCATGAAGGTGCTAAAATATATCTACATGTCTCTAAGACTTCATGTCTGGCCTGTTGTTGAAGCCCAGAAAGGAACTGGGGAAGCCAAAGGACTGTTGAGAAGAGAAGGGGCACACTTCCTGGGTGGGACAAGCATGTGGGGAATGAGGGACTGTAGGCTATTAGTTTGAGTTGGAAGCTGTGAAAGAGTCTTTCCTGTTGTCTGTGAACCATTATCCTGGTTAGGAATCCCTTTACCTGGGTGGAGTTTAGTCCTAGCTCGGGGGTGACTCACTGTTGAGAGTGATGAATAGTGTGTTCTAATGCTGGGAGGTTCATGGAAGGTCTGCACGTAGTTGGTGATATTCTTACCAAGATAAGTGGCACTGCCTGATAAATTTACATGCTGCATTATTATTTACATGTTTATTTTTATGGGTTTATCCTATGCGTGGTTATAATTGTTTGTATGTTTATGGGTATTTCACGTATATGCTGCTTGTATATGATTATAGTTATTTCAGTATGAATTTGTGCTTTTACATAATGTATTTTTTTGTTTACGTTTTATATGTAAAGTTCTGCAAAGGTTCTGTGTGTATATGTTTTAATTGCATGCAGTTCAAAAATTTTATGTGGCATAGCCCAGTTGAATGTTGGGTATGTTACAGTATGTTCCATAAAGAGATTGAAAGCGTTCTCTTGTGTATCGTGGCCCGACTATGGGTGGTCGAGGATGTTACAACATGGTATCAGAACTTCAGTTTTCAACACTGAGCCTGGATGGGCCGAGCAAGTTGAGTTGAAGTGAAATTTCACGGAGGATTTATTTCTAAGTGGCCAAATTTCATTTTGTAGAGCATCCATGGTAAATTTTAGAAGCAACGACACAGAACTGGGAAAAATGCCCAATTTTTGTTGTTAAAATTCTTTGAGAAAATTGAGAAATTTGGCCAAGTGGTGAGATATTATTGGTTTAATATCTGTTCTAGCAAATTCATACCTGGAATTGGTCGAATTTGAAGTTACAGTGAAGCTATGACAGATGGAGCGAGATTAGTAAATAGAATTCTCGATTTGTGAATTGATTTTGCGGAAATTCATTCCATAAATGTCAACCCACAACGATTTGTTGTTGAAAAGTTTGAACTAGTGTTATCGAGGTGAAATTGGACAAATTTCATAGTTGCAGAACGTTTACGATAAAAATGGAAGCAAAAGCCCCAATTTCTGCAGTGGAATTCAGGAGGAATTGATGCGCATAAAAATGGAGGTACGCAGGTGGGCGGACTAAAAATGCATGTTGCACGATAAAAATCTTGTGATATGTAAAAATTGGACACTACGCAGAAAAATGTTCATGTGTGGGTGCGCACACTAAATTTTGGCACCACGCAGAAAAATGTTTGTGTGGGGATGCGCGCACTAAATTTTGGGGATGCACGGAAAAATGTTGGTGTGCGGGTGCACGCGATAAATTTAGCATTGCGCGGTGTACATACGCATAATAAGGTGCATGCGGTGTGCACACACATAATAATGGCATGCGTGGTGTGCGCAATATTGGCAGAGCGTATAGGAGTTTGGTTGTTGCGCATGCAATGTGGGTATAAGTTGTTGCACGATAGTTTAGTTAGTGGTGCACGCAGAGTATTGGTGTGCAGTGGGGGAGTACTAAAATTTGGCATGGTGAAATTTGTATAGTGAAATGAGCACGGAATATCAGCGTGCGATACAAAAACTGCGCGCAACAAGTAATAGTGCAAGAACCACAACTGCACACAGTGGATATTGGCACGTGACACAAAAGTAGTGTGCACCAGTTATTGACACGACAAAGAAGTGGTGCATAGTGGTTATAAGTTCATGGGGCATGAATTACCTTGTGGTGTTGTTGTACATATTAAATATATGTGTACAGGTTGAATTTTGTGCATGCGAAGTCATTTGGATGGTGAAAAACAGCAGAAAACCAACGAATTTCCCCGACATTTTATACTATTTGAACACCATCTTTTTACAATGCGTTTTTTAGGACCTTAAGAGATTTTTTAGCAATGAAAAAATCATGAGAACAGATTCTACCAAGGTGCACTCTGTCTATGTAGCTCAAATAAAAGAGCTCAAAGAGATCTTTCTAATGATGTAAACCTTTCATCAAACAAAGCTTTTATGAGAAAGTTACAGCACAAACAATGGAAGGTATGATCAACAACCAAACCATTTCTATTTTAATTGATTAAGGAGCTAGTCATAGTTATATAGATCCTAAGATGGTGGAAATTTTTCATTTTCCAAGAAGAAAACATGGAAAATCTTGGTTGGTGCAGCTAGCTACCGGAGCCAAAAGAAAAGTTAATGAGATGGTTAAGTCATGTCTTATGGACATGAATGGAATGAGCACTAGGGAAGATTTGGACATCTTGCCTTTAGGTTCCTATGAATGTATAATTGAGATGGATTGGTTGGATCAACATCATGCTATCCTAGACTATCATAACAAGGCATTCATTTTCTTGGATGAGGAAGGGAGCCTAAGGAAAGTGCAGGGAATTCCCAGGGAAGTAACCATCAGAGAAATTTCAGCATTGCAGCTGAAGAAATGTTACAGAAAAGGGTGTCAAATATTTGCAGCACATATGGAAGAGACGCCTAAAGAGAAGGTGCCAAATTTGGAATATCATGCAATCTTGGAAAATTTTGAAGATGTGTTCAAGGAGGTACTAGGACTACCCCCAAAGAGAGATATTGATTTCTCTACAAATTTAATGCCTGGAGCAGCTCTAGTGTCAAAGACTCCTTACAGAATGAGTACGCTAGAGTTGAAGGAGTTGCAAATGTAGCTTGAAGAACTTCTAAAGAAGGGGTATATACGCCCAAGTGTGTCACCTTGGGGTGCCCCAGTCTTGTTCGTGGAGAATAAATATGGGACATTAAGATTGTGCATTAATTTCAGACAGTTGAATAAATTGACTGTAAAGAACAAGTATCCTTTACCAAGGATTGATGATTGTTGGTGCAATTATTTGCATAATATATTACCAGACATAAATTATCAACTGGGATTTGTAATCAATAGAGTTGATGCACTATATGTTCCGATAACATATAGGTTCCTATGTCTGTTTAGTATAGATAAGAAAACCATTTAGAAACCAACACACTCTTAAAAATAACAATCGTCACTCAATTCGAAAGATGGAAAGAAAAACTCATAAACAAGAAAAAGCTCTTTCTCAGGTGATGGACATGTTCATTGATGGCTCATGAAAAGAAAAGATGAACTTTAATTCTATCTCTAGGAGCAACTAAACTAATAAGTGGGATTCTCCACTAAAGCTCATGTATGGTGAAATATGGAGATCCAACCGTTCCTGCATTACCACACTTTGCAACACATTCGAAGAGTGAAATCAAACAAAATAACATGAAATCAAAATAACAAATACATGAATTGAAAATATACACTAACAATTTATAGTAATCTTACCAATATGGATCAGTGGCCCTTTCTGATGCCAACATGGAAGCTTTAGATCAACAGATGATAACTTCGAAGAGAGACAAAATCATTGAATCCAAACTTGCATTAATCTTCAATAGGTAGGTTTACAAAAGGAGTCTCTTCATGAATCCACTCTACATCATAACAATTCTCCTCAAGAATCTATCTCATAACAATTCCCTTAATCTACATAATGATGATTCTCATCTTTCACATAGTATTGATTCTCCCCTGATCTACATAATAATAATTCTCTCCCTCATGAAGAGAAGGCAYTCTCTTTTATACATGAGATCTTTGAAAAGGAGATAAACATATCATAATTACAGATCCACTTTTCTCTCAACCCATTTCCCTTTATTACAAAATAHAATCCCTTCAAATCCTCACACATATCTCTCATATATCTTGGATAAGATATGACAACTAAATCTCCATGATCTTCTTCTTGGATTAGGATTGAATTATCTCCTCAAATATTGAAATGGTGGAGAAAGTATTCGAGAAGTCTTTTGAATTAATCATTCACATATTCCTACACATGATAAAGCTCACACATTTTTGAGATATATGAAAACATGTCAATTTTCTAATATTTAATCACAATTTCCCTTTAAATACTAAAATAAATGATTTGGAAAATAATAAGGTTAAACCTGTATTTAATTATGAAATGGTATTAATGAAAGGTTAATGGGGCGATGAAATGTGAAGACTGATGAAGGGAAAGGTGGATGGAAAGACAACATTTCTGAGTCCCAACATACCCCCCAACTGAACTTGTTGCATGTCCTCAAGCAACCATGCATGGGTCTTCTCAAGAAATTTTGGCATCTGAACTTTGGCTTTGAGTGATGATAATGAATATTTGCAGGATGTGATTTATATGAGGAACAACTGACATTTTCTTATGGTTGGTTTTTGTGTGACAACCATGAATATAGAGAATGTTGGTTCTTGTGTAAACAACATTCATTTCGTTATTTGTTCTCTTGTTGTTATGATAATAAAATGTTGGTTCTTGTGTAAACAACATTCATTTAGTTATTTGTTCTCTTGTTGTTATGATAATAAAATGTTGGGTCTTGCGTAAACAACATTCATTTCGTTATTTGTTATGTTGCTGTTATGATAATAATTTACCCATTTTCTTGCTGGAATAAGAATACATCACTGAGTATATGGAAGCCCTTTTTACAAATTTGTGAATCATGCCAATATGTAAATCAATGCTTATGAAGAAAAGTGCAACAAAGTATCGTTGGAAGAAAAAAATGTTGGTAAATGGTAAATGAGACGAAAAAATGGAATGGTGGTGGAAAAATGGAGTGATGATAACGAATATAGTTCCCCCCCACCCCCTCAACTGAATTGGTTGTATGTCCTCATGCAACGTGGCATGAGTCATAGAAGTGAAAAGGAAAGGGAGAAGGGTGAGGGAGTTTTCCAAATTCATTCACTCTAGCATGTAAGGAATTGCATGATTAAAGAGTAGAAAACAACATACCTCCACTTACCCAAAATGTTGATGAACTATGCAATAGGAATATGGCTGATGCGGCTGCTGGAGCATGGAAGATGTTTCCGCTGCATGATCATGTGAAAGGTGAATTCTACTGTAGCTTTGACTGTTGTCACTGCTGGATCAAAGAATGTGACGTGGAGGAATCTCAACTGCTGTTGATGAATCATGGAAAAGAGGATGAATGAAAGTGGAAATGTAGTAATCTCATATAGCTGAAGTCATGTTGTTGTAACTACTGAGGAGTCATGGAAAAGTGTATAGTCTTCACCTGCTGTGAAACACGATGGTACAATTCTAATCATGCGAATGAATGTGTTGATGTCGAGCATGAAGAGAAGTCATTAGATTACCAACCATTGATGAATGTCTTTAACCAATGTGAGGAAACTCATCATTGATGTCAATGAGTGCCAAGGTACCCAAGTACATCTTCCGAAGTGTGAATGAATGAGTTGATGTCGAGACACTTGCAAGATCTGACGATCAAGGGACATTGATGTATTCCCATGATTTTCAGCGAGAGAACTTTACATTAAGGCATGCAAGCCTCTAGGTACTCAAATGGACTCTAGTCTATATCCCAGATAAGGTATTGAGGTTGATGGGGCAAGACTTGTTGAAAGGTGGGCCTTAAGGAATCCCACATCAGTCAACGCAAGTTTTTACAAAATGATTGGTAGGACTATAGATGAAAAGATCTCGGTAGCAACAATATGTATGAAAAAGAAAGCAGGGCAATGTAGTCGTCAAAAGGGAACTGAATGGTTTTATTTGCAAGGAAAAATGAATGGAAAAAGATAAAGGGATGTATGCGAATCAGAAAGATAGGCATGTCTGAAGTCATGAAGAATAAGGTGATGGAAAGTGGACTTCACGACATGAATGGTGAATAATATTGGAAGGAGAAAGGTAAATGATCATGTCATGGCATAATTGGTTTTCTAAAAGACTTCTTATGATGACAAATGATATGACGACAAATGGTATGACATGTGCGAAACAAATATTAACTCCTTTGAGCTTTTGATAAAATATATTTCTCTGAAACATTTCTGTGATTCTTGAAATCACTTTTGCAGGCAATTTAATCGTCTTTGAACCTGTAAAAGGTTAGCACTAATCTTGCAACAAAATTGTGAGAGAATAACATGTAGGAAAAGTCCAGGCTCAACAAATCAAATTTAAAATAAAACAAAATGTGTTTTTACCTGCTGCCATGACACACGATTTTCTTTGTTGGTTCCTGGTTTGAGTGACTTCAAAAACCAATTTAGTGTAAGAAATGAAAGCATGGTATTAATATTGTTTTCAGGAAGTTTTGGTGATCCATTTGCAATTTTTTATTTTATTTTTTGTATTTATTTTTATAATTTGTTTTTATCTTTTGTGAATTATTTTATTTTATTTTATTTATTATGTTTGACCTAAGAAATATATATATTATTTTATTATTTTATTTTATTTATTTATTTTAAGCAAAAAAGACAGCTTTCAAATAAAAAAATAGTAGAAACAAAAGCAAGTAACAAGCAAAACCTTTTAAAATGTTCCATATAAGTAACTAAAATAAAGAGAAACAATCTAACTTCAATAGAGTTGATATAATTTCCAATATTTATGATAATATCAAGGAAATTGGATGTTCCTAATATTAAACTAATTTAAACCAACGCCAAAAACATTAAGACATGTCTCATCCTTTTTAATAGGCCTTCCATTGCAGCAACATAATCCAAAAGAAAAATTACTCCGCAAAAGCCTTCTAATAGACATAAGTCAGACCACACTTTCCTCAATAGTGACGGTCAAAATGGTTTGCCATAAATGTACCAACCCCGCAGTCCTGGTTTGTGCATTCCTTGTGCAATCTTTGCGCCTTGTCAGATTCATCAACCTTGTAGTACTGCAGAAAAACCAACTTAACCTTCTTCTTGTTGTGATTGAGTATCTTAGGCTTGGTGTAAGTCTTCTTCTTTCTATTCTTGGCACCACCTCTCAGACGAAGTACTAGGTGTAGGGTTGACTCTTTCTGAATATTGTAATCAATCAGAGTTCTCTCATCCTCCAACTGCTTGCCAGAAAAAATAAACCATTGCTGGTTAGGCGGAATACCCTCCTTATCTTGAGTCTTAGTCTTCAAATTATCGATTGTGTCTGATGACTCTACCTCGAGGGTAATAGTCTTACCAGTCAGTGTTTTAACGAAGATCTGCATTATTGCAGTTGCAGACAAAAAACAACAGTGGTAGAGGGATGATCAACCAAGAAGGATGATCGAGAGTGAGAGAAAGAGATATACAACAAGCGATATAGGGATGATCGAGAGTGAGAGAAAGAGATATACAACAAGAGAAAGACGGAAATGTAGCATTCAATTGATCAACAATTATTTAGTTGGTACCCAGTCGATTGTAATGCGTAGGCATTTGGTGAATGCCCTTATCTTTTCTATTGTCAATTTGGATGCAGCGCACATTCCGGTGGCTGTGGGTGGGTATCCTTGTAGTGGTCGGAAACCAAGTAATGATTGGGGACCAACTTATGTTCACAACTACAAATCCCTTCCTTTCGATGGCACATAAAAGGAAAATAAGATTTTATTGCATGAAACCTATTGATTGGTGTGAATGTGAATGGATATATTCATGAACGGGAAGAAAACCTATTGATTGGAATGACTGTGAAGGAATATTTTCATGAACGGGAATAAACAAACCTTGAAGGTGGAGGGAAGTGATTGGGTCGAAGAGGACGATCTAGTGTTTAAGCTAGATTTGGATCAATACCAACTGTGTAGCCTCAAATGCAACTGCACCCAACTGAAACAATACATTCCATGAATTGATATGCGAAAGGGGAAGACAGATTGAGATTTCGTGGGATTGGAATCCCAAAGATATCGGAGGTTAATTTATTGCAAAGAGAACCCATTCTTTCAGTTTTTCCATCGAATCTTGTCTAATCCAGATTCAAAAATTAGAAATTCTATATACGAGTATTATTGAATGGAAGCGAAGCAGGTTGAAGAAGAATCGAAACTAGGAGTCCGAAGGTCAGATTGTGAAAAATTGTTGCAATCTTGATGAGTTGCTTAGAATTCCACCCGGCTGGCTATCGTCCTTTTATTTTCAGAATTCTTATAAATCAGATCTGCATGTTGGTGTACTGGCTTCTGTAGTTGGATATGTTCAATTCGAGGACGGGAGTCAATTATTCAATAACAAAGATCCTTCTTCTTTCCTTGGCGATGGCATATTTTTTCCTTGTGCAGGCTCCTCCTTCACATGGCTCTTTCGATTGTCAATGGATATCGACTCTCCTTATTCTTGTTCCATATCAACAGTGCATATGATCAAGGGTTTGAATGTCTGCAACACAAAGTTTTGACAGCACTGGCGAAGGCATCCCACTGTCAACACCGACATTATTATAGTCTCTTTGACAACAATAGGGAAAACTTGGCAGGGTTCTACCGGGAGGTATCAATGTTGACTTTCGAGTGAGAGAAGATACACAACGTGTAAAGCATAGTGGGGAAACTGATGTTAGCGACAACCTGCAATTTCCCAGGGAACAATATTGTCATATACGGATCATGTTTGATTTGGATGTAAGCTAAATTGGATGAATTTAACGCCCTGTACAGAGGAAGAACACCAGATGTTTGTTGTTGGTCTGTAGAAAGTCTGCAAGGGAGATTGGCGGGGCATTTCCAATTTTTTTTTTTCTTCTCTATCTGATTCGATGGAAATTGTATTAATCGGTGTTTTTTGGACATTTTCATCGTGAAAGAATGCAATGCATGAGGGGAGATTTTTTTTTTATTCTATTTTTTTTATTTTTATTTTTTAATGTTTTATATGTTTATATATATATTTTAAATGTTTTATTCCTGAATAAAAAAAAAACTATTATATACAAAGTTAAATTTTTATTTTTATTTTTATTCCTATATAAAAGAAGAATCCTAATTTAACTTAAACATTTTGGTGTTTTATCACTTATTTATTTATTTTTATTTTTTTTAATTGCTTTATTCTTAAATTTAGAAGAAGACAAATTCAAAAATTAAAGAGAATAGATTTATTAGCAAATGGAGACAAAATGAATTGAAAATGAAAATTGATTAAATATGTTTGCAAATCATCAATTAATTCATTCCCGAAAAAGTTAAAGATATATGACACTTTCTGATCCTCGCGATCGCACTAAGCACGGAGGAGAGCATACTTATTGAAAGCAAAAAAAAACTAAAACCGATATGTTTTATTCCTTTGAACCTACCTACCCTACTTCTAATTGGAAGTTAGAAATTGATTAAGTGTAATCAAAGATCCAATGTAACCATGAGCGCAACAGTAATAAGAATATGTTCATTGTGAATTTTGCAAACGATAATCGAAAATAGACGTAAATGTGTGAAATTGACGGTTGAAATTGTAAATTAACAAAATAAAAAGAAAA